>PVKP010009200.1:0-69298 GCA_004027715.1 Plecturocebus donacophilus | reverse complement strand
GAAAAAAAAGTCGTGTCTAACGTAAGTACATCTCACAGACAGACAAATATTGCATGTGCTCACTCATATGTGGGAGCTGAAAAAGTTGACCTCATGGAGGTAGAGAGCAGAATGATGGTTACCACAGGCTGGGAAGGGGTGGGTTTGGGTGGGTGTGGGGAAGTGGAGATGAGAAGAGGTTGATAAATGAGTACAGTCATACAGTTGGATAGAAGGAATAAGTTTTAATGTTTGATAGTCAAGTAGGGTGACTAGAGTTCACAACATATTATATATTTCAAAATAGCTAGAAAAGAGGACTTGAAATGCTCCCAACATGTACAAATGGTAAATGTTCATGGTGATGGACACCCTAAATGCCCTGACTTGACCATTACACATTCTGTGCATGTCACAAAATATCACATGCAAGCCATAAATGTGTACAAATATTATGTATCAATAAAAAATAAAATAAAACAAGGAAAGCTCAAATTAGGGGGATTTGGGCAGCAGCCATTAGAGCAGGAGCTGTTTCTTCAAAGGCCAGAAGAGGCCTTTCCAAAATGAGCAACAGGGCTGGGTGTGGCAGCTCATGCCTGTAATCCCAGCACTGTGGGAGGCCAAGGAGGGTGGATCAGTTGAGGTCAGGAGTTAGAGACCAGCCTGGCCAACACCTTGAAACCTCGTCTCTACTAAAAATAGAAAAAATTAGCTGGGTGTGCTGGCACACTCCTGTAATCCCGGCTGCTCTGGAGGCTGAGGCAGGACAATCACTTGAACCCAGGAGGCGGAGGTTGTAGTAAGCTGAGATGGCGCCACTGCACTCAAGCCTGGGTGACAGAGTGAGACTCTGTCTCAAAAAATACCAAAAAACAAAAAACAAAACGAGCATCAGACTTCGCTGAAAGCCAGAGTGCTCTTTGCATGGTCTTTTTGCATCCAACCCTTCACGTCAATCATCAGAAGGATTTTTCTAGTGCAGAGTTACTGTTATTTTCCCACATATTTACTCATGAATAGATAATACATATACATGGCACAGAATTCAGAATACCCCACAGATGACTGAATAAAATGTAAGCCTCCTTACTTTTCCTTCTCCCTGGTTACACTGTTCCTGGAGGCAACCTCTATGATCAGTTTCTTTCTTTCTTTTTCTTTCTTTCTTTCCTTCTTTCTTTCTTTCTTTCTTTCTTTCTTTCTTTCTTTCTTTCCTTCTTTCTTTCTTTCTCTCTCTCTTTCTTTCTTTCTTTCTTCCTTCCTTCCTTCCTTCCTTCCTTCCCTGCTTCCCTCTCTCCCTCCCTCCTTCCTTCCTCCTTTCCTTTCCTTTCCTTTTCCTTTCCTTTCCTCCCTCTCTTTCTCTCTTTCTTCTTTTTTTCTTTTTTCAGAGTCTGGTTCTGTGACCCAGGCTGGAGTGCAGTGACACCATCTCAGCTCACTGCAACCTCCACCTCCCAGGTTCAAGCAATTCTTCTGCCTCAGCCTCCTGAGTAGCTGGGACTACAGGTGCATGCCACCATGCCCAGATAATTTTTGTGTTTTTAGTAGAGACGGGGTTTCACCACATTGACCAAGCCGATCTCAAACTCCTGACCTCATAATCCATCCACCTTGACTTCCCAAAGTTCTGGGATTACAGGCGTGAGCCACTGATCAGTTTCTTAAATATCTTCCTTCCAGAGATAGCTATGCATTTTCAAAAACAGAATCAGAGTTATTTGAGAGTCTTTGATAGGCTTATTTGCTTATTTTTTCAGAGATATCACATCCATGTAGTTCAAAAATTAGCCAGTTTAAGAGATAACCAGTGAAAAGTTATGCACCCAATCCTGTTCCTAGCCTTCTTCCTGGTTTCCACTCCAACCACCCCTTCCCCTACTCCATCAGTTAACTTTTGTTATGTTCTTGTTAATCAGTCAGATTTTTTAGAAGCACATGCAACCAAACACAATTCCTATCCCCTTTTAAAGCAGTTCTTTAACTTGGAACTCTATACAGACAAAAAGAATTATTTGAATAAGCAAGCTATGCATTAATGGAATTAACTCTATGACTTTATGAAGCAGTCAACTTAAGCTCATATATATATTACATATTTCTAATTTGTTTTACATATACATTAAAATATATAATATAAATATATATTATATATGTGTGTTTTAGATATATGTGTATTATATATAAAACAAACTACAAGTAATAGACAAATATAACTGCCTGGGTTTCAGGATATTGTGATCCCCTTAAAAGGAACCCTCCTCAACTACTGAAAGTACTTAAAAATTAATATGACCTGAGCCCCTACCAATCAGAACAGAAGAGCCCGACTAATCAGAATCTCTGCCAACAGTACATACAAGGGAACCTGGTGTATCACACAGGTGGGTCCTGCTGTCCATGAGGCCTATTTGCCCCTGCAGCAGCCTGTGAGATTCTAAAACCAGGATGACTCACCACCTACATCGGTCTGCCGTTTTGCCTGCCACATGCAAGGCTGGTATTCATAGAGCGCTGTGGCTTCTGATGGGAGGAAGGAACTTCTGCTCAGAGGTCTGTTGTTCTGAGGATCACCTTATTTAGGAGGTTCCCTGGTTTCCCCCTGGCTCTAACATCCTGGATTTTATGTAATCATTGCATTTTCTCTCATGAATTGGCCCATATGACATTACTGCCAAGATTACTGCCAAGTTTACCTATTTGGGAGACCAACCAGGAGAAGAATGTCCCAATTGCAGGCTTGGAATCAACTGTGCCTCTAGGGTGTTGGCTCCTGCTCTTTCTTCTTGAAAGGCCTTACCCAGGCAGCCCTGAATTTTGAAGTCCTACCCATTGTTTAAAATCCAATTCAAGTGTTTCCTGGAAACAGCTCAGCTCTATCATTCAAATATGTCTTCTTCTTCTTGGCTGTTTGTTGCTATTTCTATCATACCATCACATTCTGTGGACAGTTGTATTCCAGCTATAATTATATTTGTTTTTCCCTGCCAGAAGACTGCATATTTTGTGATCTTGGCTATTTACCTTTGTGGTTCCATGGCATGTAGCAAGGGACACAGCACACAGTAGGATCTCAACCAATATTTTTTAAAATAGAATTTATCGTTTGGTTGAGTCCTCATTCTTAGCATTGCTAACTGGATGGCACAGGGCATAAGAAGAGAGGGGAAGTGCAGAAACAGCTTACTCGATAAGCTGGGCTTCTTTCTTTCTTTCTTTTTTTTTAAGAGACTTTCCATATGGACAGCATAGCAGGATGGTAAAGACCTCAGTCGTCTCCGGCCTTGACAGAACCCAGATCGGCACTGAAATTACTGTTATCCTGGGCAAGCTATTTGACTTCTCTAAACTTCAGTTTTCTCAATTGTAAAATAAGGATGACAATAATAGTCCCTACCTTATGAACCAGTTAGCACAATGGCTGGCAGTAACATTCAATCATTATCATTTTTAATAGTTTTTATTAGGATGACTGTCTCTCTCACCTGTCTCTGTTAACACATGGCCAGAAAGCTTTGACAACAGCAGCTGAAAACAGGAGCTCTTTGAACCAAGGCTCAGACCATTTCCACTCCCAAGCTGCTATTTGCTTGGAAGGAGGGAAATAAAAAAGCCATTAATGAAACCTCAGTAAGCCTTCATTTCCCACTGGGAAAGCTGGCTGAATACTTGTGAAAGTTTTGTTCAAGTCTATTCTTTGGTTCAAAAATAAACATTCTCATTTCTAAGCTGACACCAATACTAGGAACCATGGGGCACATTTTTAAATTTGCTATTTGCTACAATACATAAGTGTTCTTACAATGTCATTTTAAAAAAATCTGTCCAATTATCTCATTTTAGTTTCAATAACAGAATGACAGTTAAGCTTAAATATTATGAAGGAAAGTGTTCCAACATGAAGAAACTACAAGAAGGACTCAGATAGCAAAGGGACATGGAAAATTTACAATTTCTAAAGCTAACTTTTTAGTTAGACTGCAAATATCATAAAACCTTGCAAAAGTTCAGGAAGCAGAGACTTAACAACTGGAAATTGCTTATCCAATTGTGCTGGAAATTTCCACTGCTTGTTTTGCTGTGGAAGGAGCTGTACAGTGGGGAAGTACTGTCTCCACGTGGGTATGTGTGTGTGTGTGTGTGTGTGTGTTGCCTCTGCAGCAACCCTTTGCAATGCTGTGTCATGTTCTGTTTTCCTTCCAGCTTCCTCTGTCTTCCAGCATTTTCTGGAGTCACCAGAAGGCCTTTGCCTGGCTTGTTTTCTGTATGATCAATGTTCTGTGGCACATGTCTCTACTCCTACTATTTGACCTATTAATACCTCCATTGTAGAGGCATTATTAATACTTGTTAATGAAATCGTGTGGAGAAAAGCATACTAAGATATATATTGACTTGTATCAACAAAGGAAATATTAATCCAAGTCAGTTAACAGTTTAGGAAGAATGATAGTTCAAACCCTTAGGAACCCGGGATAGCACTTGAACCAACGCCCTTTTTAAAATTACAGATGATGAAATTGAAGCACAGAAAAAAAGAAGCAATGTTCCCAAGATTAGAGAGCTAATTAGAAAGTCTGGCTTCAGGACTAAAAATGTATGGTCAACCACATAAAGAATAGAGTGGTCACCTACTAGAGTCATGGCCTGCAAATTAAGAAACAGCATTGTTCTTTTCCTTAGGGAGTCATGTTTGAGAAACAAAAATATCAATATGGCATGTTTAAATTCCATTTGAGAAGCAGCACCACTAAAACAAACATTACAGAACTTAAATACCAATAGAAGTGTGGACAAAAAGAATAGACATGCCTCCCTAAGTGTCTACCTTTTCACTAGGAGCCGGCAGACCAGGGGGAAGACTACAGCTAAATCACAGGTGGCTGTGGGTGTGGTCAAGAGTAGGAAAATGGCGCATCCTAGAACTGCAAGGGGCCATTTGTCTAGGGCTATGATGAGGGCCAATCTAGGAGAGAGCTGTGGAGTAGAAGTTTGGCTAAAGTGGAAAGAATGGGAAAGAGCCAGGAAGGTGCCTTCCTGACCTGCTGGGGCTGCTGTCTTGGTCTTTGGGGAATTGACTGAAGTGTCAGGAAATGTTCTGCTTTCCTCTCTGGGCAATTACTACATGAAACAACTTCTGGATCTTTTCATGTTGCTCTGGGAAGGTAGTTTCCTGCCTTGGTTGGAGGGGAGGCCACAGGCTTTCCTGGTCGGGGGTGCCTCCCAGGGCCAATCTCACAAGGGTGCAGCGAGAGTCCTCGCTGGAAGCACATTCACAATCATTCTTCCAGGTTGAGGGGTGTGTCACAGTCAGCAGGCTGGCTTTGCACAGGGATGGCCCCCTTGGTGATGCAGTTTCCCTTTGCCATCAGCTTTCAAGCTTTCTTCCAAATCAAGTCGGGATTATCAGCTGTGTGACAGGAAATGGCTGTGGTCTGCTGTTGTAAGTGGATCTGCATATTAACTTTTTCAAAACCTTCCCAGACCTCCCCTCACCACCAAAGGAAAAGAATATTCACCCACCAGCAGCAACAGCAACAGCACCTCCCAGACACCTGAAATTCTCCCCTATGATAAAGTTATTTCCTGGGATTAAGTTTATCTTACATTTCCAGAGACAAAAACTGAAGCTCAGCAAGGGTAGACAGTTCATTGAGAGAATTGGCATTTGGATCTGGATTTTCAACATGGACATCAGTGTTTTCTTTTCTTTTGCTTTATTTTTTCTATTCATCAGCACAGCTTCTATTGCTTCAGTGTGAAAGAATTTATCAGGCCAACTCTTGTGTGTAAGGACAGGCAAAAGAGGGGAAGAGTGTGGATGGGCAGTGCAGGGACACTTAGAGGCACAGGAGAAGCATCATTCAGCCTCAGCTACAGCCAGCCAGAGCAAAATTAAAAATTCATTTGTGTTTGCCTCCTGCTATTCTGTTTTTCTCTGGAGGGATTGGGTTACAGCACCCTCAGGAATATTTCTGAGGGAAGTTGGATAGCTTGGGCTATCCCAAAGTCTCTAAAAAGTCTTTCCTTAGCACCAATGGCCTAATGAGGTTTTTACAAAGGCCACATTTGGCCAAGAGGTGGATCAATACAGTATATACAAGATCCTTTCTATCAGTGACAGAAACCCAAATCAAACCAAAATAAGCAAAACGTAAATGTATTGATCCACTCAACTGGAAAAAGAGGGGACCTCAAGAGTGACTAGACTTAGGGATTTAGAGGATACTTTCAGACCTCTCTCCACTTCAGTGCCCTGCTTGTCTGGATTGGCCCCATTCTCTCCCACTAAATACGAGCTTCTTGCAGACAGCTGCAGGCTTACATTATTCTAGTTAATGACCCTGGAGGAAGCAGAGAGCAGCCATGCTCCAGTGTCTTACTCAAAACTTCAGGGAAGGGCTCTGAATAGCTCTGTTTTAGGTCAGATATCCAACCTGTGAACCAACTGCCACAGTAAGTTTCACAAAATAATCGAATCAGCCAGACTGAGATGTGTATTTGCTTATATGGATGTGGGTAGTCAAATTCCCAGCAGTAAATAGATGGATCACTCAGATTAAGGAAATTCAAAATTGTTCAATGACAGGACTACTCACAAAGGTCTGGCAGCGTCCAAGGAAGCCAGCCAAGGGGAGTGTAGAATCTCAAGGCTGGAAAGCTCTTACCATCCTGAAGCCTGAGGGTAAAGGGGAAGGGGAAGTTCCTAGAACGAAGAGAGGCAGCCATATGGAAAGCCTCCCTGACATACAGATGCTGTGGCCTTCAGTAGAAAAGCACAGCCAACTGCCCCCAAGCTGGCAGAGAAATTGCTAGAAGAAAAAATATCCCTACTTCCCTCTTCCTTTCTCCACTCTCCTGCCAAAGGCTTTCAATGCTCAAACCCAAAGGGAAGCCAGAGAGAATGGGACCCCTTGATGCATCCATGCTGGCCAGGAAGGTGGAGAGAGGATCTGGATGGGCAGGTAGAATATATCCAATACAGTACTATGATTAACATCCCCAGCATGAATATAGAATCTTGAAGAGAAGACTTACAAAGGAAAAGCAGGTTGCTCCTACCATAAAAAAGGAGAAAAGTGCTGAGCAGTTCAAAGTAACAAATGTACATTACAAATTATAGGGAAGGAGCTGGTGCCCAGGAGCTGCACAGGATAATTTTATAACCAGATGAAGGCTCTGAGATCCAAAAGACATCACTGGCCAGGCAGAAGTCCATAGGGCTGGAAGACCTGGCTCTTTCACCAACAATCTGCCCATCAGAGCCCACTGTAATCTTTCTCTTCTCTCAGTACCCACCCACTCACAGGAGAAGCCCCTCTCGGCACTGCCATTTGCACCACTGCATTGTTTCTTCTCCATTTTTACATATGCCTTAATTCCTCAACTAGGTTTAAAACTGGCATCCAGCCTAGGGATTCATACCAAACAGATGTTTCATAAATACTGGCAATGAAACATTGCTGACTCTAGACAGAGAAAGAGTGTGACTTTTTTTCAGTTCTTTGAGCTCTATGTCTCCTTTTTTTTACTTTCATTAAATAAGTAATGCAAGATAGTGGATAAAATGGATCTGGTTTGGGGGGTGGTGAAATGGTGCAATTGAAAAATTTTTAAAGGCCAGGCATGGTGGCTCATGCATGTAATAGCAGCACTTTGTGAGGCTGAGGCAGGTGGATCACCTGAGGCCAGGAGTTCAAGACCAGCCTGGCCAATAATGGTGAAACCCTGTCTCTACTAAAAATACAAAAATTAGCTGAGAGTGATGATGCATGCCTGTAGTCCCAAGTACTCAGGAAGCTAAGGCAGGAGAATCACTTGAACCCAGGAGGTGGAGGTTGCACTGAGCCGAGATCACACCAGGGCACTCTATCCTGGGTGACAGAGGGAGACTCCATCTCAAAATAATAACAATAATAATTAAGAAAATAAAAAGCAGTGGCCTGGACATTGGGAGAGAGAGGACATGACCCAGCCCCAGTAAACTGTGTGGCTCCAAAGCCTGTCATTCACTCTTTCTGGGTCTAGGATTCTCTTCCCTACTAATTGAGATGCTTCAGTGGCCTATCAACCTCAGCACTATTGATATTCTGGGCTGCATAATTCTTTTACAGAGGGCAGGGACTGTCCTGTGCAATGTAAGGTACTTAGCCACATTCCTGGCCTCTACCCACTAGATGCCAGCAGCAAACTTCACCCCATCCCCACCAAGTATAACCAACAGAAATGTCTCCAGAAATTGCCAAATATACCATGGGGACAAAATTATACCTCCCTCTCCTGTTGAAAACCACTGGGCTACATGGCTTCTGACCAGCTGAAATAAAAGCTTGGTTTCATGTTTTCGAGTCTGAAAATAACAAGGCCTAATACAAGATAGAAATTTACTTTTCTCTAATATCAAAGTCAGAGATGACAAGGCAGCTCTTCTCTGTCAAGTTATTAAGGACCCAGACCTCTTTTATCTTGTTGTTTTGCCATCCATAGGGTTTTCTCTAGGCTGGTCCAAGTTGGTATGCCATTGCATCCAATCAGCAGGAGGAAAGAAGTGGGAGAGGGATGAGTAGGTTCATGTAATCACTCTCATCTCAATTGGCCAGAATTTAGTCACATGGCCATGTCTAGCTACAAAGGAGACTGGAAAAGATAGTCTTTCTTATGGTCTGCATGAACCCAGCTTAATGCATTTAAAATCACAACTTGGACTGTTCTTTACCTACTTTTTTTTTTTTTGGTTGGTAGGGGAAAATGTTTGGGAAATGTGTCCTCAGATAACTTGGAGAAGTGGGAATTCAGTTCTCTCCATGCTCTTTATTTCCTTCCCTTCCTCTAACCATCAGAGCCTCGAAGGCCCAGCTGTCTGTGTCATAGATAGAATTCCAGCCGTCTGACAGATCTGTCCAAAAAGCTCAGAGCTGGTTGACTTCATACTGTGAAAGAACTCTGAAGGTCAGCTCTCAGTTTTTTAGTAGTTACAAAGAGAACTGCATTCTGCTGAGGGCTCTGGGAGTGAGCCTGAAGCCATGCTTAAAGAGGCTTTTGTGAAAAGGGAGATGTAAGAGATTTGAAGATCAAAGTGAGCCCTGAAGAGTCAGAGATTCTGCTCAGAATCGGATGACTTCTGATAGCAATGGTGGGAGCATCCAGAGGCAAGAGAAGGAGAACTGAAACTTTTTGCATACTCTTAGTGTGGCGTCATTAGCTTTGCCTCTAAAATTGCTCATTTATTAATGTATTTAACACATAATTTTATTAATAAACTAACAAAATCACTTGTTTTCTCTTCTAGATTGGAGTGTTATATATGTTAGACTGTTTCTCCTTTGCTAGCCGATAACAGCATGGCAGGGATAAGGCTTAAAATCCCCAGTACTCTGTATTTAATAGTAGAGTTATCCCTCTGTATCCCCAGGAAATTGGTTCATGGACTTTCCATGAATATCCATATCTGAGGATGCTCAAGTGTCTGATATAAAATGGCATAGTATTTGCATACAATCTACATACATTCCCGTGTACAGTTTAAATAATCTCTAGATTACTTATAATACCTAATACAATGTAAATGCTATATCAATAGTTGTTACACTGTATTGTTTAGAAAATAATGACAAGGAAAAATGCCTGTCCATGTTCAGTACAGATGCAATGTTTTTCAAGTATTTTTGATTCATGCTTGGATGAATCCACAGATGTGGAAGACCAACTGTACTTATTACATTTGTATTTCATTATACAGTATATATAATTACCTAATTATACAACATATAATTATCTTCTGCAATATATAGTTACCTATTGTAATATATAATTATATAACTAATGTGTTTTTCCCATGGATAAGCTGTAAAAGAAAAATAAAAAATGTAAACTGTAAAAAACCAAGAACACTCAATATAGAAAAAAGAACGTTAAGTAGAAATACACTTGATTTCTAGCCCAAGAAAGCCAGGGTGGGTGAGATTGTGTCTTTCTCTGTTACACACAAAATCAGCCTTCTAAGTTAGAGTTTATTAATTCTCAAGCTTTTAATTTCATGTGTTTTCAATAGACTATTGGCTATAATTACTATAATTTTTAAATGTTTTATTGTGAAGTGCCATACATATGCAGAAGTACACTAGTATATATATATATGAATTACCATAAATGAAAAATATGAACAAATTACCATAAAGTGAACACTAATCTGTCCATCCAGGCAGGATAAGACATAAAACACTACTACTGCTCAAAGCCCTTCTCATGCCCTTTCCCAACTATCGCTCTATTCCTTCCTCAAAAGATAAACACTGTGCTTACTTAACAGTTTAATTTCATTTTGCCTATTTTTAACTTTATATAAGTAGAATTATGCATTTTTTTTCTTTTCTTTTTCTTTTTTTCTTCTTTTGAGATGGAGTCTCACTCTGTCTCCCAGGCTGGAGTGCGGTGGTGCGGTCTTGGCTCACCACAACCCCCACCTCCCAGGTTCAAGAGATTCTCCTGCCTCAGCTTCCTGAGCAGCCAGGACTACAGGCATGCACCATCACGCCCGGCTAATTTTTTTGTGCTTTTAGTAGAGACAGAGTTTCACCATGTTGGCCAGGCTGGCCTCAAACTCCTGAGCTCAAGTGATCCTCCCACCTTGGCCTCCTGAAGTTCTGGGATTACAGGCATGAGCCACCACACCTGGCCAAATCATAAATTTTCTTAAAGAATTCTTAGAAGAAAAAATTGGGTGCTTGTGTTCAACTTGAGCCAATAAGATGGGATATTTGAAATAGGGACTGCCTTGAAATTTAGAACATAGAGGAAGTGTGATTTTGTCTCTTTATGAAAAAAGTCTATCTCTAGATAGACTTATTCCACCAGAAAAAAAGAGTAAGGTTGTGACTGCCCAGTTTAAGAGATCTAGAAGCTTTTTCTAGGAGCCAGCAACTTGTCCCCAAATAAAATCGTTATGTTCTCTTTGACGAAAACCCAGAAAGTTTCCACAGCCAATCAGGCACTAACAGATGAGATTTAGTGGAAAGGAAAAAAAAAAAAAACCATGCAAATAAAACTTCAAAGAGGCAGAAAGATAAAAGAAAGAGAAAGATAGGATTTTGCCCTCTTATTTATTTTAGGAGTGGTTGTTAAATAGCGGCACTCATGATAAATTTGTCTCTTTGTTTATAGATCAAGATAACTACTTGAGACCGGGCACAGTGACTCATGCCTGTAATCCCAGCAGTTTGGGAGGCCAAGGCAGGCAGATCACTTGAGTTCAACACCAGCCTGGCCAACATGGTGAAACTCCATCTCTACTAAAAACACAAAAACACATGTGGTGTCACATGCCTTGTAATCCCAGCTACTCGGGAGGCTGAGGCAGGAGAATCACTTGAATCCAGGAGGCAGAAATTGTAGTCAACCAAGATCGAGAAACTGCACTCCAGCCTGGGCAACAGAGGGAGACTCCTTCTCAAAAAAAAAAAAAAAATAGGAAGAAAAGAAAAATGATAACTACTTGAACCAGGAATGGGAGGGAAAAAATGGAAAATTAAAGAGTTAGAGTTCATGTTAATCAGTTTTTGCTAAGTTTTGCTGTAGAACAACCAACCTCCAAACATCAATAGCCTAAAGCAGTAGAGAGACTTTTTCCTTACTTACATTACTTCAGCTGCAGTGAGTTGCCATTATGTTCCACATGTCTTTTTCTTCCATAATACAAGCTTAAGAAGCAGTTTGACCTGGGGTATATCATTCCTCAGCCAGAGGAAAAAGAAAAAGAGATGGCAGAGCTACTCAGTGACTATTAAAACTTCTGCTTGGGCCTGACGTATGTCACTTGCTGCTTAGATTTCATTAGCAAAGCAAGTCACTTGGCCAAGCTTGACATTAGTTGACATTAGTCTTTTCTAGAGAGGGCAGATCATTGGAACAACAGTGTAGACTATTACAGGGGCCATTTTCAAATGAAGATCAGTCAGAAATTATAATACAAAAATAAGGGGGAAAGAGAAGTAGTTCCCCAAAATTCAATACGCATAATCAGAATCCACCCATTTGCAGATTACCCATTCATGTAAGAAAATCTACTAAATAATCCATAATGTATGCCTTAGATATGTTAGAAGCCCATATAGTTCATAAAAGAACAGTGAATTCTTTAGGAAGCATCTTTCACTCAGTGCACTGGATTTTCAGTAAATTCTTTTGTTTTCTGGAAGAGTTTGAAGATTTCTCAGATGAAAGGAGGAACCATAGGCTAATCCCTGCTTTGTACCCAGAAGCCTCTGCTTATAGCCTGGATTTTCAGTATCTCTTCTGTTCTATAATACTCCTCTGTATGGATTCCTATGAGGATACAAATTACCCATCTTCAGCCATAAGTTTTCTGTGATGTGTTTTCAGAAATTTCACAATGTCTATCCTTGCTGACAACATAAATCCTTTCTTCATACTGAAAAGACTGGAAAACAATTCTGTTTCTTTAGATGAATCTTTGCTATAAAACTTCTTCATTTAAACAGCACTTTCTTAGCCCTTGTAAAATTTGTTTTGTTGAAGTGCTTTGTTTATCTTTGAAAAAAGCATTTTTTTTCTAATTTTTGAATGATTCCACCTGCTAGATTAAGTATCTTGAAAGTGAGTCAGGAGACTTGTCGGTTTGCAAGGATTAGAAAAGCAAGTGGTTCAGTTTTCTGAAATGCAAGTCTGACACCTTCTGGAAAGCATGTAACTTTTACACTCACAAGTTAGTTCCCTTGGTCCACTATCCAGAAGGCCAGGGGTCCGTCAAGTTAGATGGGAAAAACCTTGCATTTTTATTTCCATGAATTGCTATTTAATATTTAGGATTTTCTTCAATTATGAATATGGACAACTAATCATAGTAGTATTATTAGTAATGTCAACAGTAGAAATTACAGATTTTAAAAATCACATTATAGTTATTGCAGATATTAAAAAGTATTGTATACACTCACCATTACTTTGATATTGTGATAGACCTGTCATTAGATGTCATTGTTTAATGAATTAGTATAAAGCACATACATTAATATTTCATACATTTGCTATTTTAACCTTATGACTTTTGAATATTTCAATATAATTGGTTTTCTTTGAAATTCTATATATATTATTAATATTTTACACATTTAAAAATATTTTGAGAAGTTGTCTATAGTTTACAACCAAACAGCAATGGATTTATGGCACAAAAAAGATTAAGAATGCTTGTTCTAGATGTATTCTAAAAAGGATAGAGAAGGACAAAATATATAGAACTACATCTCTCTTTACTAAAATAATTATTTTCAGTTCTTGTGTATAGAATTAAATGTCGAGTATTTTAATATCAAATAATATTTTGATATTATATTAATCAATATATAAAGCTTGTCTTTCCTTTTTCTTCTCGTGAAAATGGACCCAAAACTGTGTCAAGGGAACTGCCTCTTCTTCCTTCACTCCCCTCCCTCTACCCACCACGACAAAGTGGCATATAATTGTGGAGTTTTTTTTAAAGTCTTTTAAAACTATGAATTTTTTAAAAAAATTTTATATAAGGTAATAGTTTCTGGACACTGAATTGCAATTGAAAAGGGCATAAGAAAAGGCTAGCAAATTTCCCATCATTCATTAAAATGCTTCTACATTAGGAACAGCAGAAACACACCTAAGCTCTGTGGTGTTCCTGGGCAAGCAGGGGGGCTGCCATTGAATACAGTCGTGTGTGGAGCTGCTTATTTTAACAAGATGGACTGGAAAGTCGGTTCCAAGTGTGTGGCATATGCTCTGAGGGAGCACAAGATCATCCAGCAGGAAGCAGAAAGAAAATATTGAACTTCTGTTTCTGTTTATTTAAAATTTGAAAACCAATGAACTTTATCAGTTTTTCTCATGCATTAAGTCTGTACATCAGCGGGTCAGGATCTTATGAAAGGCATGAGGTGTCCCCAGGGAGTTGTGGAACTTTCGCAGAGCAGTAGGGTTGGCAGCCACCTTCATCCTTCCTCTGCTTTGGGGCTGCTGAGACAATCACAGTTTTTGTGTGCCCAGTTAAGTGACTCCACAAATACATTACCTTGTTTTAACTAAGTTTGCCTTCACAAAGTGGAGTTCCTCATGGAACTGTGGGTTGAAGATAATACTTGCAATAATGCAATCTTGTAAACTTATACAAACACAACGGCAGAGGCTCATTTACTCTTAATATGACCCTTTCAGAAACAATACAAAGAAAAAAATGACCAACTCATCACATCTAATAATTAATTGAATGTCCTAAAATAGAAATGATCAAGATAATTTAATATATGGATTGATAAACGTTGTTAGTAAAGATGACCTTGCCTGCAGTGCATAATGTGCCTTGAGAAGTTAGTTAATAGTAGCCGTACATATAAAGAGCTTATATATGTAAGTTCAAAAACTATTTACTAAGAAAAATGTGTTATCAAAAGAGTTTGAATAGTACTATTATAAAGTTCCAAGAATAAAGTTTTTGAACTAAACCATGAATAAAAGAGTTCTATTGTGAGTTCAGTATCATTAGAAGAGGGAGTGCCATATTGGCTAAAGTGAGTTCTGCTGGCCCAAGATAAATCTAACAATAATGTGGAACAGTGAGAAGATATGTTGGTTGAAATGGACATTAGGGTATTGTAGACTGAGTGTATTCCCAGATAGACTGTGGACCTCATGTGGGCAAGAATTGTGTCTATTAGTCCCACATTCCAAGCTGCTGCTTGGAATCAGTAGGTGCTCAGAAAATATTTGTTGGGCTTATGAATTCAAAGAAACAAATAACTAAGGGGAATTTGACCTTTGGTTTATAGCACAACTTCTCTTTGCCCCTTAGCATTTCCCAGTGATGGGAAGTTGTTCAGTGTTGGAAAGCAGAATCCAAATGACAGCATCAAGAGCCTGAGTTGACAGAAAGCATCAGCTCCCAGAGAGCTGGCAGTCCCTCCCCACCCTGGGCTTCCGTTAGCTTTTCCACATTGCACTGTATTACACCAACTACAATTTCATACCGTATTTGTGTTTCTAGTTGTCTCTCACTATTATTTGGGGAGCTCCTGGCAGGGAGACACAGGGTCTTACTCAACCTTATTTTCCTGATGGCTAGAACAATGCCAGTCACAGAAGAAAGCAGCAGGGAGCAAATACATATGAGTACCTGCTCGGCACTTGGCACTGGACACGTGCTATCTATTCGATTATTACACTAACCTTACAAAGGTTAAATTGCATTTGCATGGCCACACAGTAAGTAAGGGATCCAGGATTTTGAGTCCAAGTTTGATTCCAAGCCCAGGACTCTTTCCACTATCCCATATATGTCAATAAATGTAGGATTCATAAATTGGCTGATTAACATAACCTCTTTATTGTGGCTCTCAAATGGTAAAAACACAAATAGGGCACTCTGCCACATAGTGGAACCCACTACACTTTCAAGAGCCTCAATGGTTAACTTCCTTTTATTGATCTAAACTCTACTTCCCTACAACTTCTACTTACTGCTCCTTGTTCTTCTGTAGAGCCACAGAGGATAACTAATGCCTCTTCCATAAAATCAGCCCTTGGCTTCTGAAGACAGTCACTGTGTCTACCCCTCACCAAGTAGCTGTTTTTCCAGGCCATCGTGACCAATTGGCTTGCAGGAAGCAAAAAGGAAGCCTGATTTTAATCCTTAAATTGTGGATCCTTTGCCATCCACTGTGTACCTTATCTACCCAGAAGGTTTCTGGACTTATGCTGAGCTAGACCCAAATGGGATATTCCTTCCTGGCACTCCTATGCATCAAAGCACAGCATCACCTGCCCATTGCTTTTTCCCTTGTGAATGTTCACTTATGCTAGCAAGCACAGGTTCCAGGCCTGGGGGAGGTGGACGATTCACCAGGTGTGTCCGGGTGGGCTCTGTGGAAAGTACCTTTAGCAGCTTCTCTCAAAGTGCAGTCAGGAACCACCTGCATCAGAATCACTGGAAGTCTGTGTTAAAATGTGAATTCCTGGCCCCACCCTCGAACACCTAGATCAAAATTCCTAGGATAAGACCTGGAATCCTTAATTTTAAATGAGCACTCAATTCAGCAATGATTCTGATGCATACTCGAGCTTGGGAGCCTCTGGACTAAAGTCGGCCATGTCTAAGTGGCATGGCAATTGCCACATGGACAGTGAAATCCATAGTGGCGGATGGCAACTAGAGTCAGTTCACATAAATAAGAAATATTTTTAAATGAAATGGGATTGTCAATACTCACGTAATGTAAGAAAAGCAAAAGGTTTTGGCAAGGGAGCTTGGCAGCAATCACATAGAAAACCATTATTAAAAAAAAAAAAAAGGTTTGGGGGATCCTGTGATTAGCAGGACTGGCCTAGGCAATGTTAGTGGAACGTATAACACATAAGTGGACACTTGTAACTTGAAAGGTTCTCAGAATTCCTCTGAGTGGGACTCAGTGGCGATTTACAAAGGAGTGAGGTGTTGGCCATTTTTTTTTTTTTGCAACCAATAGATTTTATTTTACTTTAAAGAGCACATAGCTAACATGAAAGATGAATTCCTAATGTTAGCTTGGACCCATCTGAGGGCTGTGTTGACAAGGGAAAAAGCAGTGTCTGCCAAACTCAGTGTTTCCTATGGGGCTTTCACTGAGACTCAGTGGGTTGAGTCCTCGTTATCTCTGAGGGATTTCTGAAATAAAATAACCCTTCATCCCCACTCCCAACCTGTTTATCAAAAGAAAAGATTTTTTTATATACATTGAATAAATCCCAATGTATATTATGGGGTTTATTGCTCAGGTGATACTTAGATGCAGTTAGAAAACACCATCCGGGAACCAAAAGTAATAAAAAGAAATTCCATTTTTTACTTTTATTTTCAAAGAAATTAAGGGAAATTCCATTTCTGTCACTAAGTACTACTTAAAATCGTCTCTCCCCTTGTTCTTTCTCTCTCACACCTCTTAGCTGCCCAAAGCCTCTTTTCCACACTCTGACTCAGTTCTCTCTGCAGAAAGCCTCTGGACTTACTGGAGCTGAAAAGTCACGTGTAGGGGCAGGAACGGCAAGACAAAAGCCCCTGTAGAAACCATAAATGACTCCTGGGGAATTCTGCTCTGAGAGCTGTTGTCTGCTCTCCCCGGAATGTTTTTAGCTTCTCCAGGGCTCTTGCTGTTAGTGAGGTTATTTCTGTCACTGACTTCTCTTCCTTCTCAGCCTCTATGGTCTTGCACCTGATTAAAGTAAAAAGAAGCCACCAGACAGTTCACTAAGAAGGTAGAAGTTCATGAACAAAACAGCTGGTATATTTGATTCGGATGGTGAGCAAACATTTTATTCTTTTAATTTCAACTGTTTTATTAAAACTCAGACCAGCCTTGTCTGGTGAACTGCCTGATCCTACCCAGCAGGAGAAAGGATCAGAGAAAGTAGCAACCGGTCAATAGATGTCAGCAGGCAGTCTCATTTCCAAACAAGATAAAAGAACATGGACTCTGAGCTCAAACCAAAATATTTACATGATATCTTGTTGAGGACATTATCGGCACTTTGGAGGGGACATTAGGATGTAGATGACAAGAAAAAAATCACTGGAGGATGTTGGGAATAGCCTGGGCTAGAAAAGGATGAGCTAACTCTCTAGCTCTGATTTCTTAAGCAGCCATTGGAATAAGAAACTGGGCAAATTCTCAACAGGGCAGGGTAATCCCCATGATCCCAGCCCACTAGGAAAAGGGCCTAATTCTGCTTCTTCCTTCCCATTTCCCAGCAGCAACATACAAAAGCACAGAATGTCTCAATGCCCTGCCCTGGAATTTCTTCAGTCAGATGACCCTGGGTGGTTTTTGCATCAAAAACACAGATTTATGAAACAGCAAATTATTTGTGAAAAATTCTTCACTTTGGAGGAAGAACTGTAGAGAATCACCACAGGATTATTCATGAATACATTTGAAATACATGATTCTAGGTAAGAGATTCTGATATACCCATAGATTTTCAAGAACATATCTTCTGCATTAGAGAAACATTCTGCAAAAACTGTCCCATCAGGCCCAGGCAGTTACAGCAGCCGAGTAGCCCATCTGGGAAACAATTCCGGAACCCCTTCAGACAAACCCACCGGAGCGGGGTGACTTGGCAGTTCTTGAGCCCCTGCCAGCTCATTTGTGGACAGTATTTTTCACAGATGCTCCCTGGTGTGTAGCAATTTCCGCATATTTTTCAAATGGTTTGTATCCTGCCAGCTGGGTTCAGTGCATGCAATACAGCTTGGAGAACTCAGCCGGATGGACCAATCAAAGAGAGCTTGCTGGCCCGGTTGGGATTAGACTGTATTGTTTGAGCCTTGCCCTGAGGTTGGCACCTATCCCCCTACCCTGTTGATTTCCATCCTCACTCCTTCCACTTCCCTAGTCCTTTTGGCCCCTGTTATGAGGCTGCTAGCCTGTCATCCTACCCCTACGAAAACCTCCTCCCCAGGTGGTCACCATTAATGTGCAGGCAATATAATGGAGGGAGAACAATATTTTAGGAGTAGGAAAATGTGAGCTAGACCCAGTTATGCCACTAATTAGCTCCATGCCTTAGTCAAGTTGCATAACTTCTCTGGGTCTCATTTTCCTCTCTGGTAAAATGAAGGTCCCATCACTACTGTCAAGTAAGGCCTTTACCAAGTCATCTAGGTCATTCCAGTAAGTTGCACATCTGACAATGGCCCATCCCTTACCACCTCCTCTAAGTATGTTTTCTGAGACAATTCAGAAAATAAAATTTTAGAAGGAAAGCTGTGTCAGTTGCAGGAACCTGCTTCAGCGGCAGGCTAGGGCTAAAATTAAATTTGAAAGAAGACATGAATTCCCTTATTAATGCTGCTTAGAGGAAGAAGAGACTGAAGGAAGGCTGCTTCTATAAAAATCAATGGTGAACTGGAATTTATCACCTCTGTCTGAGTCTGGCCTCTCAGGACTTCTCCTCTAGAGTCTCAGGATCCTATGTAGTGAATAATGAATCTAAACATGCCCTCCATGAGCTTGAGGATATGCAAACATGAAATTTTGATGATAAAACAATAAAAGAAAGAAGAAAAATTCTGGAAAGTTTAATTTCATTTCTATAATTATACCCAAAATGAAGGTAATGTTTTCTCGAATTATAAAAACAACACAGAAATCTGGAAACTACCAAAAAATATAAAGAATGAAACAAAATCACTCCTAATAGAGATAACCACTGGCAATATTATGGCTGTTTCTTTTCACTCTTTTTGATCTGGATGCTATAAAAACAGTTTCCTTCATGATTTTGAAACATCAGTCTTTTTCTTTCTTTTCTTTTTTCTTTTTTATTTTGAGACAGGGTCTTGCTCTGTTGCCAGGCTGGAGTACAGTGGTGCGATCTCGGCTCACTGCAACCTCTGCCTCCCAGATTCAAGTGATTCTCCTGCCTCAGCCTCCTGAGTAGCTGGGATTACAGGCATGCACCACCATACCCAGATAATTTTTGTATATTTAATAGATACAGCGTTTCACCATGTTGGCCAGGATGATCTCGAACTCCTGACTTCGTGATCCACCTGCCTTGGCCTCCCAAAATGCTGTGATTACAGGTGTGAGCCACCACTTCCAGCCAGCATCAGACGTATTCTAAATTATCCTGGCTCATAGAAATATCTGAATCCCAAAGAATTCTAAGTACCAATACTACTTTTGGTTTCCTTTGCCATATTTCACTCTGATCCAAAATGAAAAATAACACTAACAGGTGACTATTTGAATATGTGGTAGAACTGGGACTCAATATGGAGGTTTGCTGCTGCTTAGCATTTGTAAACAAGCCTTTGTCTGTGTCTGTGTTTCAGTAGGGAGTTCCAGGCACATTGTTCTAACATGCATATTTTGCTCCTCTATTTCATTTTATTTTTTGATTTTTATTTTTTTTCCCAGGAAGTCAACTTTAATAAAACTGGTTCTAAAACAAAGGATGCAAGATATCCAAATGATTCAAAGACAGTGATGGCTTCTCATTTTCTGTCCCTTACAGAGAATATAAATATCATTTCTTCTGGATCTAACATACTGGCTTCATTTTCAAAATGCATCACTTTATTTTCCTTACAAGGCAGCCATACATTAAGCATGTGACAGTCACATGATTTATGCAGTGAGCCCCAAGGCTTCCACCAGCTTTCCTGGAACCTACAGCTAGAAGAGTCCTGAGATTTCAAATATTAAAGCTTTCCCCACAGCCACAAGTTCCTTTGATGTCTGGGTTATTGAACACAAACTCACTGGATAATTTGTCTTCAACATAGTCCATTGCTGTTCCTAAAAGTGTTAGCTGTGCTTTCTTTCCGATGAATACCCTGACTCCATCTTGAATAACTTCTTCATCAGAATCTCCTTGTCTTTGTATATTCTAGAGTATAAGAAAGGCCATTACAGCCCCTGGTTCAGGCACCAACTTTTACACCTACATGCTCAGGCTTATCTTTAAGAAGCTACTTTATCTTGTTTACTGCTGAAGGTGTCAGGGTGAGAGCGGCCCTGGTGGGCTGCAGCTTCCTCTTGCTCACAGCTCGGACAGTTGCCCGAACCAAGGAAGCCGACTCTTCGCCTTCCCGGCGCCCTAGGCCTTCGGCCGACGCTCGGCCACCTCACCCTCTCTCCATGGACACGGCAGGTGCATTCTGCTCCTCTATTTTAGATTCTTCAATGACTTCCTATTGCCCTTTTGATAAAATTCACACTCCTCCAGAAGACTCACAGATGCCATCGTCATTAGACCCCTGCTCCTCTGTCTGGTCTTGGTTTGTACCCCTTTCTCCCACACTCTCTGCTCCAGCAATACTGGTCCTCTGCTACAGAGAGAGGAATACTGATATTCCTCTCCCTGTGGCATTCTTCTTCTTCCCATTGTCTGACTAATTTCTCATTTATCCATCAGAATAGGTTTTTGATATGTCCTCACCTTGTATTCCTCCCATATGAACACTTGTTGCATTTTATTGCTGTGATGTATTTTTTGCCTTTCCTACTAAACTCTAAATGCTCTGGGAGTAATGACTATCTGTTTTGCTGTCCAATGTGCTCTCATCACTAAGCATGGGCTTTTTGTAAAGTGAGTAGTCAATAAACACTTGTTGACTGTGTTGAAGAATAATAAATGAATGACATTCTTAATTCACATTAGTGAGAAAGCTTTTCAAGAGAATATATACACAAACTATTAATATTACCTTTCACAGTGGGAAATTTCATAAGTGGTCAGTGCTGAAGAGAGAGAAATACACTTGTGATGTTTTATGAAAAAGGACAGTGGTTTTCGAAGTTGAGATTGAAACTTTCGTATAGCTTTTGTAACTGATGATGCTACTTTTAAATTTCTCCAGAGTAGGCTAGGAACTACACAGATGATCTGTGTCCTACAACCCCAGAGAGCACCATTAATGTTGCGTGCTACCATCTTACTCCATAGAGGGGTAGCAGAGGCAACCTCTGGCATTAATACCACAGGACCTGCAATGCAAGCTTCCTTCCTAGCATTAAAACCTGATCATGATAAGCCACATATGCAGTACATTTTGAGTGAGCAGACACATGGAGAACTGAGACTCAACTGAAAGCAGCAGGAAATTCAAAAGTATTCATATTTAGCACACTAGACATTTCTCTATGGATGCAACAACCAATTATGTCTTTACAACAATAGGAAAGGGCTTCCATGCTCTGCAGTAGTTCCTTATTGTCATGGGTGGGCAAAAAGATTCCCAAAAGAAACTGGAGTAGTGAAAGCCAGTTATTATTATTGGGATGTAGGACCTGCCTACATCCTACATATGATGCAACAGTCCACTTTCCAGCCAGGCCAGCTCTCTTACTAGCTTCCAAAAATGTAATAGGAAAGAAGGAAAGGCTATCCCATATCCCAAATTCCTGAGGGAAGGTAATTTAATCATTTTGTTATATTTCTGATAGCTATAATTATTTATAATGAGCTACATATTATATGAAACTAAATCACAGTTCCGGTTTGTTTTATAAAAATGTAAAAAAAATTCCTTCCTTCATCATTATAGGAAATAAAACCACAAAGAACCACACCTTGAGGAGAGACTGCCACATTCATCTGAGTCCCTATGACCATTCCTTTCATGCTCTGCTTATGTTCTTCTTACTCACACCATACTTATTCCCAACTCCAAGTTATTACTCATGCTGACCAGAAGAAATTACTTTTCCTCTTCCTTTCACACAGTTGCAAATTCAGCCTACTCCATGAGGATCAATTTCTTTATTGCCTTCTCTCTATGACCTTCCCCAATACCTCCAAACCACACTGCTCTGCCATTTCCCAGACCTTGTTTTGCACTTATAATCAGCATTATTCATTTTGGTGATTAATCTCACTCTGCTTTGCAATGTCCCTTGGCTATTCTCAATGTCTCTCTTGACTCCCCAGTGGATCTCTAAGTTCCTGGAAGGATGAAGCTGTAACTTATACTCCTTTGTATTTTTATGATAGTATTAGCCACATAAAAGATGTTGAAAGATATGATAAAGGGTTGAAACCATCATGAAACTAACCGTGAACAAAAGGTAAACTATAGTGGTAGAATTCATAATACTTAATTTTAGCCAATTAAAAAAGGATTTATTTAATAGCACATAGACTAAAGAGAAACCAGCATATTTATTTTAATTTAAGATAGATTTTTTTATAATCCAAAAGACTGGATTGAAATGAAATGACCACATACCTCAACATAATAAAAGCCATATATGACAGTCCCACAGCTAGTATCATACTGAATGGAGAAACACTAAAAGCCTTTCCTCTAACATCTGAAACATGACAAGAATGCCCACTTTCACCACTGTTATTCAACATAGTACTGGAAATCCTAGCTAGAGCAATCAGACAAGAGAAAGAAATAAATAGCATCCAAATTGGAAAAGAAGTCAAATTATCCCTGTTTACAAATGATATGATCTTATATTTGAAAAAACCTAAGGACTCCACCAAAAAACTATTAGAACTGATAAACAAATTCAGTAAATTTGCAGGGTACAAAATCAACATATGAAAATCAGTAGCATTTTTATATACTAACAGTGAACAATCTGAAAAATAAATCAAGAAAGTAATCCTATTTACAATAGCTACAAATAAAATAAAGTAACTGGGAATAAACTTAAAGAAGTGAAATATCTCTACAATAAAAACCATAAAACATTGCTGCAAGAAATTGAAGAGGACACACAAAAAAATGAAAAGATATTCCATGTTCATGGATTGGAAGAATCACTATTGTTAAAATGTCCATACTACCTGATATGGTTTGGCTATGTCCCCACCAAAATCTCATCTTGAATTGTAGTTCCCATAATCTCCATGTGTCATGGGAGGGATCCAATGGGAGGTAATTGAATCATGGGGGCAGTTACCTCCATGCTGTTCTCATGATAGTGAGTTCTCACAAGATCTGATGGTTTTATAAAGAGCTTTTCCCTCAACTTCACTCTGCATTTCTTCTTGCTGCTGCCATGTGAAGAAAAACATGTTTGCCATGGTTTTAATTTTCCTGAGGCCTCTGCAGCCATGCTGAACTGTGAGTCAGTTAAGCCTCTTTCCTTTATAAATTACCCAGTCTCACGTCTTTATTAGCAGCATAAGAGAAAACTAATACACTCCCCAAATACAAACTATGAATTCAATGTCATCTCTATCAAAATAGGAATCACATCCTTCAAAAAAATTGGAAAAAATAATCATAAAATTTATATGAAAACCACAAAGGATCCGGAATAGACAAAGCTATCCTAAGCAAAAGGAATAAAACTGGAGGAATAACATTACCTGACTTCAAATTATATGACAGAGCCACAGTAACCAAAATGACATGGCACTGGCATAAAAACAGACACATAAACCAGTGGAATAGAATAGAGAACCCAGAAATAAATCCATACATCTATGAAGAACTCATTTTCAACAAAGTTTCCAAGAATATACATTAGGGAAAGGTCAGTCTCTTCAATAAATGCTTCTGGGGAAACTGAATATCCATATGCAGAAGAATTAAAGTAGGCCCCTATCTCTTGCCATATAAAAAAATCAAAATAAAATAGATTAGCAACTTAAATCTAAAACTCTAACCTATGAAACTACTAAAAGAAAACATTGGGAAAACTCTCCCGGACAACAGAGTGGACAAAGTCTTTTTGAACAATACCCCACAGGTACAGGCAACCAAAGCAAACATGGACAAAAGGGATAATATCAAGTTTAAAAGCTTCTGCACAGCAATGGAAACAATCAACAAAGTAAAGTGACAACCCACAGAATGGGGAAAAATATTTGCAAACTACTCATCTGACAAGGGATTAATGACCAGGATATTCAAGGAGCTGAAACAACTCTACAGGAAAAAAAATCTAATAATCTAATTTTTAAATGGGCAAAAGATCTGAATAGACATTTGACAAAAGAAGAAATGCAAATGGCAAACAGGCATACAGAAAGGTGCTCAATGTCATTGATCATCAGAGAAATCCAAGTCAAAGCTACAATGAGATATCATCTCACCCCAGTTAAAATGGCTTAGATCAAAAGACAAGCAATAACAAATCCTTGTGAGGATATGGAGAAAAGGGAACCCTCATACACTGTTGGTGGAAATGTAAATTAGCACGACCACAATGGAAAACAGTTTGGAGGTGCTTCAAAAAAACTAGAAATAGAGCTACTATATGATCCAGCAATCTCACTGCTAGATAGATACTTAAAAGAAAGGAAATCAGTATATTGAAGAGGTATCTGCACTCTCATGTTTATTGCAGCACTGTTCACAATAGCCAGGATTTGGAAGCAACTTAAGTATATGTCAACAGACAAATGGATAAAGAAAATGTGGTACATCTACCCAATGGGGTACTATTTAACCACGAAAGAGAATGACAACCTGTCATTTGCAACAACATGAATAGAACTGGAGGTCATTATGTTAAGTGAAATAAGCCAGGCACAGAAAGACAAACATCACATGATCTCACTTACCCATGGATGCTAAAAATTAAAATAATTGAACTTACAGAGATTGGAAGTAGAAGAATGGTTACCAGAGGCTGAGAAAGGTACTCAGGAAGGAGTGGGAGCAAGAGGGGATGGCTAATGGGTAAAAAAAAGAGTTAGAAAGAAAAAATAAGACCTAGTATTTGCTAGCACAACAGGGTGACTATAGTCAATAACAATGTACTTGTACATTTTAAAATAATTAAATAGTATAATTGGATTGTTTGAAAAGCAAAGGATAAACTCTTGAAGTGATGGTTACTCTACTTAGCCTGATGGGATTATTATGCATTGCATATCTGTATTAAAATACTTCATGTAACCCATAAATATATACACCTACTATGTACCCACAAGAATTTTTTAAAAATTTAAACAAAAAATAGTACAGTACCAAAAAAAAAAAAGGAAGAAAAGAAAGAAAGAAGAAAGAAAAGAAATGACCAGCCAGGTAGAAAGTGTGTTTTCTGGATTTGAGTGTGAAATTACTCATGAGCAATTGCTATTTAATTGATTTAAAGCACCACAAACCATTTGAATTATAAAAGGGATGCTTGACAAACCTGTTTACATAATTCAGTGTGGTCTGGAGTGGTCATTGCTTCTATTTTTGAGTAATATTTCAAAATATTTAAGACACAGAGCAGAAGCAAAAGACCCAGAAGAGCCAAAAAAAATTGGAGGAAAGAAAAAGACAGAGGACTGACACTACCAGTTTTCAAGACTTACTACAAAGCTACAGTAATTAAGACATTGGGGTATTGAGGAAAGGATAGACGGATCCATGGAGCAGAAGCGAGAGCCCAGAAAGACAATACAAAGGAACAAAGGCTATCTTTAACAAAGAGTTGAACAACTGAACATTCACAAGGAATAAAAAGGATGTAGACATAGATCTCCCATCCTTCACAAAAATAAATTCAAAATGAATCACAGACCTAAATACAAAATGCAAAACTACAAAACTCCTAGAAGGTAACATAGGAGAAAATCTTGATTACCTTGGTGATGACTTTTTAGATACATAAAAAGGCACAGTCCATGAAGGAAATAACTGATAAATTTGACTTTATTAAAATTAAAGACTTCTGCTTTTCAAAAGACCCTGTCAAGGGAATGAGAAAGCAAGCCATAGTTTTGGAGAAAATATTTACAAAAGACATGAAGATAAAGGACTAAGATCCAAAATATACACAGAATTCTTAAAACTCAACAATAAAAATTCCTAGAAAAGGAATTTTTCTAGGAATTTAAAAATAGGCAACAGACCTGAACAGATACCTCAACAAAGAAGACATACAGATGACAAATAAGCATATAAAAAGATGCTGCACATAGTATGTCATTAGGGAACTGCAAATTAAAACAACAGTGATATCACACTTACTAGAATAGCCAAAATGCAAAACACTGACAGCCACCAAATGTCAGCAAGAATGTTACGTAAGAGGATCTCTCATTCATTGTTAATGGGAATGCAAAATAGTACAACCATTTTGGAAGACAGTTTGATAGTTTCTCACAAAACTAAACATATTCTCACTATGCAATTCAGTAATCATGATCCTTGGTATTAACTCAAAAAAGTTGAAAACTTAATGTATTTACCCAAAATCCTGTAAATGAATATTTACAGTAGCTTTATTAATAATTGCCAAAACTTAGAAGCAACCAAGATACCCTCTGGTAAGGGAATGGTTACATAAATGGTGGTCTATTATTAAGTACTAAAAAAAAAAAAAATAAGCTATCAAGCCATGAAAAGGCCTAGGGAAATGATAAATGCATATTGATTGATAGAAGCCGGTCTGAAAAAGCTACATAATGTATGATTCCAACTATTAAATATATAACATTCTGAAAAAGGCAAAACTATAGAGATAGTAAAAAGATCAGTGGTTAGCAGGAGTTAGGGAGGTCAGAGGGGTGAACAGGCAGAGCATAGAGGATTTTTAGGGCACTACATTAGTCTGTTTTCACACTGCTGATAAAGACATACCTGAGACTGGGCAATTTACAAAAGAAATATGTTTAATGAACTTACAGTTCCACCTGGCTGAGGAAGCCTCACAATCATGGTGGAAGGCAAGGAGGAGCAAGTTACATCTCACATGGATGGCAGCAGGCAAAGAGAAGTGCTTGTGGAGGGAAACTCCTCATTATATAATCATCAGACTTCATGAAACTTACAAGAACAGCACAGGAAAGACCTGCCCCCATGACTCAATTATCTCCCACCAGGTCTTTCCCACAACACCTGGGAATTCAAGATAAGATTTGGGTCGGGACACAGTCAAACCGTATCAGGCAGTGAACCTGTCAGTACGATATTATACATGTCATTATACATTTATAGAACCCACAGAATGTATGTTAAGAGTTAACTCTAGTGAAACTGTAGGCTCTGAGAGATGATGTGGGTTCATTGATTGTAACAAATGACGAGGAATAGTGACAGTGGAGGAGGTTTTGTGTATGAAGGTGCAGGGAGGATATGGAAATCTCTGTACCTTCTACTCAATTTTGCCTGAACCTAAAATTGAAAGTCTATTTTTAAAATCTGAAATAAAGTTTATTTAAAAACTGCATGTTAAACTCAATATTTTTGAAAGTTTTCATATAAGAAAATGAGCTGTAGTCTAAAAGAACATTATATTTCCTTCCTGAAGGTGGCGTTTGTGTACCATAGTCAAAGAATGCTTCCCCTGTTTGTTAAGGAGAAAAAAATAACCTTTCCCAGGCAGTAAAACATCTCATAAAACTGTCATGAGTAATTCCAGCAGCTAAGTTGAAATGAACGGCTATTCAGAACACCTTTGCTTTTCCATGACAGGGGTGAGCTTTCGTAGATTAAGGTTACAGACTTACCTGTGAACACTGGGACCCATAATTCAATTTACAGGTACCTTAAAGCTGAAAGAGTGTTTGCAGAGCCTACACTCTGGGATGTGTTACAGGCACCAGGAAGTTCATGAGTTAAGGCAGGCCACAGATCTGGCTAAGATGGCCCAATAAAAAAAACGAGAGTTCTCAGGCCTACACAGAAACTGTGACCAATTTGCTGTTAACCACAAACACCTGCATTGTGGGAGCTATTTGAACTTGAGAGAAAAACCCGGTAATTAAAAGCCACTTAAGCCCAAATTCTCCATAACAATTTGCTCTGAGCATGTTAAACTCACAGATTTCTGGACTTCAGAGATCCTAATGTCAAGAGTGTCATCGGGGCGCAGAAATCTACGTTTAAGACGCTTCCTAGGATGGAGAATTACTCAGATATATAAATAGAACCAACTCCTGATATAAGCAGCAACATAAATCTCAGAAACAAGATTCTGAACAAAAGAAACCAGACACATAAGAGTACACACTGTACGTGTGTGTGTGCATATATATACATACACATATACATAACATATAAAGTATCTGTGTATATAAAATGTATGTATATATAATACATATATAAAGTTATAGAATGAGTACAACTTACCAATAGTTATAGAAATCAGGTCAGTGGTTGTATAGTGTAGGAGATTAGGTGGATCAACTGTAACGGGGCATAAGGGAACTTTCCAGTGTGATAGTAATATTCTATATTTTGATTGGAGTGGCAGTTACATGGGTGTATACATCTGTCAAAACTCATATAACTGTACACTTAAACTGTGTAATTTAATTGCATATAAATTATACCTTGATAAAGCTGATTTAATAAAAGAGACTTCCTAGGTGATTTGAATATACATCTGGGTTTGAGAGCCACTGATCCTTTGCTATGGGAAAATGACCAGATCATAAGTGCACTTGAGCCACACTGGGGCTCCTTTTTGAAATTTTTATTTCCATTGACAGAACTTCTGAGCCCCAGGGCACCTTCCAGACCAAGTTGTCTGACTTCTAGATTTTTTATATGTATTAGGGCTCTAGAAGGACAGAACTAATAAAATATGTGGATATATGAAAGGGAGTTTATTAAGGAGAATCAATGCACATGATCACAAGGTGAAGTCCCATGATACGCCATCTGCACGTTGAGGAGCAAGGAAGCCAGTAGTGGATCAGTCTGGTCCCAAAGCCTCAAAAGTAGTGAAGCCAACAGTACAGCCTTCAGTGTGTGGCAGAAGGCCCGAGAGCCCCTAGCAAACCATTGGAGTAAGTCCAAGAGTCTAAAACCTGAAGAATTTGGAGTCTGATGTTTGAGGGCAGGAAGCATCCAGCATGGGAGGAAGATGAAGGCTGGAAGACTCAGCAAGTCTGCTCTTCCATCTTCTTTCTGCTTTATGTGCAGGCAGCTGATTAGATTAAGGCTGGGTCTGCCTCTCCCGGCCCACTGACTCAAATGTTAATCTCCTTACAGACACACCCAAAACCAATACTTTGCATCCTTCAATCCTAATCAAGTTGACACTCAATATAAACCAATACTTTGCATCCTTCAATCCTAATCAAGTTGACACTCAATATTAACCATCACACTATATGAGAAAACTGAAGCTCAGAAAGGTTGAGAGACTTTTCCAAAGTCACACAGTAAAATACCAGCAGATATCAGATCTGAATTTTGACAGTCTTTGCTACTCTCAGTATCACACCGCATCGAAAGGAAGAACGAGAAGTGAACAGCAGATGCTTCTTACTCTGATTTTGCTCTTTTACCCTTCATTGCCATCTACCGGATAGAGCTACCTGGTTACCTGAGCCAAGGAAACAGAATAGAGTCCAATTTTACAAGGAATGGCTGAAAGAATTGGGTTTCAGACTTGTTCATTTACTCATTTGACAAATAAACAACAAATATTTGTTGAGTGCTTTCCAGTCACAGTTTTAGGTGCAAAAAACAGTAGTGAATAAAACACACGGGATCCCTGCCCTCAAAGAGCCTATTATCATCAACAATAAGGAAATAAACAAATGCATGAGCAAGAAAATTCCAGATGGTGGAAAGTGCTTGAAGAAAACAAGGTGATTGTAGAATAACTGCAAAGGAAGGTCTATTTTAGCTGGGCTTTTCAGAGCAGGCCATGCTTGAGATAATGACTGAGGAGCATGAAATATGGCTGGAGATGAAGAGACTGAAGGCAGCTGTCTCAAACACATTAAGAGCTGTCATGTAGAGAAGTGTGCTTGCTTCATGCTGACTCAGAAGGTGGAGTGAGAACCAATCTGACTGCAAGACAGAGGTTAAATTGAGATTAGTTTAGGAAAGAACTTTCCAGCCTAGAAGAAAAGAAATTAATGTTTACTTGAAGGCATACTATGTCCTAGCTTCCTTATTTGTAATATTTTGTTTAATGCTTTAAAAAACTCTAGGTGGTAGGTGGAACAATATCCACTGGAAGGAGAGATCTCCCCGCCTCAAGAAGTATGCATGCTCCTGGCTGAGATAAAGATGAGTGAGGGGTTCCTTAACCTTGGGGACCCATCCCCCTGCAGATTCTAATTATGTCATAGAAACCAATGGAAAAAGCAAATAAAACATAGTCCAGATTCCCGCCCCACCCCCCACCCCAGGTAGTGAAAAGTTGGCGACACTTCTTTAACAACAATAGGGTGTTTCCAGTTTAACTAAGCTTTAACCTTTAACCAAACTCTCAGGAAGGTCTTTCCTGAATATTCTCCCTGTGGAATGCAGCAGAATGGCATTCTCATGCCTCCCTCAAAGAGAAACTGACAAGGCCATGAGTGGCTCTTAAGGATGAATATCAGCAGGAGTGGGAAGGGCACTGAGCTACCTGTGACCTATAGAAACTCTGCCTGACTCATTTCCCTTCATTAAGAGAAAACGTGCTCGATTCACTTCAGAAAAATGAGGTTATTTATGAGAAAGAAGTACTCTTGATTAGAGGCTCTTAAACAAGTGGCTCTCCAGGGAGAACAGTAAGTCTCCACCACAAACAGCCCTGGGAAGAAAAGGACAGCCCTAGATATTTTGGATTATTTGGGGGTTGGCCTTCTTGAGGACCAGTGCAAGGAATGAAGCAAAGTAAATGAGCTCAAGATTCCTTTCATTCTATGAGTCATAGCTTTGTCAAAACTACCCAATTGTTGATCCCACTTGGCTCCACATGGAAGGTAAAGTTCAAGCTATAGTACGGGTAGCAACATGAACCATGTACAATTGTGCAAAACACAAAATTCCCACAAGCCGGGCACACTCCTGTTGCCTTCAGATGGTGACTCATCAAGATACAATCATGTCCTCCATCTTTCGTCCTATCCTAAGTTGTTAGTCTCTTAGACCATAAACCACTCAAAGCCTCAGTCTTCCTTCTTTCTAGCACCATGCCTGGCAGAAAGAGAGACAGAAGGCACCTGATTAGTGTATAATGAACAAGTAAAGTTTCATAAGTCCTACTTTTCAGTGCTTAATAATAGCTCCCAGTGGTCAGGCATGGTGGCTCCAGCCTGTAATCCCAGCACTTTGGGAGGCTGAGGCAGGCAGATCACAAGATCAGTAGATGGAGACCATCCTGGTCAACATAGTGAAACCCCGTCTCTACTAAAAATACAAAAATTAGCTGGGCATGGTAGCATACACTTGTAGTACCAGCTACTCGGGAGGCTGAGGCAGAGGAACTGCTTGAATCTAGGAGGTGGAGGTTGCAGTGAACCGAAATTGCACCACCGCACGGCACTTCAGCCTGGTGACAGAGTGAGACTTCATCTAGAAAAAAAAAAAAAAAAAAAAGCTCTCAGTGCCCAGGAGTGTGCTGAACATTTTACAGGTATTACTACATTTACTCCTTAGAAATGGGTACTATTGCCACCATTACTGTTTTAATCAACACTATTTCATATGAAGAAGGACCTGGACTTGAAGCCACTATGCTATACTGCAGGTTGTTTTTCACCTTGTTGATATGGGTACGTGGGACAGGCAATGTGTGGAAAATCTAGGGACTGCTTTGTCCCAAACCAGAGTCAATGTCTCAACTTACACCATTGCCAGTTTCTTAGTAGTCTGTGCGCTATGTGGGTAAAGTTGGCACTGTTGAATAGAGAGAAAAAAGCCAAAAGGCAGGAGTGACCTTTCTGCTTCTGATTTCCCCTTGCTCTTCTCTGTTTTCCAGTGCTACCAAGGGGCATCTAGACTGAAGCCTCCAAATTAAAGTGAATCCACAACTTGTAATAACCAGTGTGTGGGGGAGTCTAGGATTGCAGACAAGGGCTTTGATAGCTTATAGCAAAAGATGTTTTGCTTCTAACTTGATAAGGTGTGAAGACTTTTAGCACTTTACATATGAATCCTACATCTCAATTTATTTTTAAAGTGTGACCATTTAGGAGTTTACTAAGTGCTAGACACCATGCCAAACCCATTGGGTGCATTATCTCAATTAACTCTCAAGACAACAAACAGCTCAACTGATTTAAATTGTTTTCCTTTAGCTTCAATGTAATGTATTGGCTGGTGGGGAGGTGAGCAGGTAGTGGTGACACCCAAGGGCTGGGCACTCAGCTACAGAAAGGTGAAATAAACTTACAAGTGTTGGCAGGTGATTTTCATCAAACAAGGCAAAAAGAACTGGCTCCTTGACAACCTACATGTCTGTCTTGGTCAACTCCTGATGAACCAAGACAGTTACGGGACTTCAGAACCCTGTGCATACATGGGGAGGCACCACACTTGGTTCTGAGCTAGCAAATCTTTCACCTCAAACACTGCATAATCCAAGAGGGAGAGAAGTTATCTATTGTACAGCAGGGTTAAAAAAAAAAGCAGATCTGGGTTTAAGTTTCATCTTTAAAAACTAAGGTTCCTGAACTTCCTCATCAGGTAAAGCCATCACAAACCGACAGACCACATTTTCTTGAGTTGGAAGAAGACACACCTTTTGGGAAAACTTGGTGAGTTTGGTGTGGTGCTTGGTGAGCAACTGGAATACTTGTATCCTTCCCTCCAAGATCATGCAGCTCTGTGCCACAGTCCATGGCTCAGGGAAGAAAGCACAGGTCTGTATTTCATTTCTGACCTGTCCCCTTGGCAGACACCCCAAACAACCTGCATAAGCGTATGCAAGAGGGCCACCATCAGGAACAATGTGAATGTCCCAAAGTGACAGTCCAGGGCCCCAGCCCACCCACAGATGGGTTTTGTTATCCCTAATTATGTTTGAAAGAATTTGAATTGCTTGTCAACCTTAAAAATTAGAAGATTTCACATAAAATCTAGAGTTCAAGCTTTTCTTGAAAAATGAGATCTGGGCACACTGGCTCTGCATTCCTGCAAGATGAACTGAACCGAAGCTAAGCAGTGCTGCCTATTTATGTATGTACATAAAAAAATGTTTATAGTATGTTTTAGATTTCATTCTCCATTAGCACATAAAAAGCCACCATTTTCTTTTTATTATTATTACTTGTACAGATTTTTGAATAGATGATCCTTGTGTTTGGTATAAAATCTCAAAGTTATGAAAGGGTATAAATATGCTGTTCCCCAATTCCCCAGATGCAATCGCTATAACCATTCTTATGTGTCCTTTCAAAGGTATTACATCCACAAACTACAAATAAGTATGCAGTATTTCTAAGACACCATCAATTGCAAGATGCACCATTATTTTGTGTTCACTAAGAAAGCAAATTCCAATAAAATCATGACATCATGCCTTCATGCTGGTCCTGCCTGATCCATACATCAGTCAAGTTAGACCCTCATTGCTTTGAAATTTGTTTCATCTATTCTAAGGGGCTGGACATTCTTCTTGACTTCTGTTGGACTACTTGGAGTATGGCAGCCAATCCTTTTACATGTATTTCAGTAAGAAAATGTAACATGGCTTCATCTACTTGTGGATATCTCCGTTTCTTAGGTCTTAGAAAAGAGTTGTTGCTTTGATAGATATGTAATTGATCAATTATATATATTGATTAAATTGATTCCCTGAATTTATTTTGGTGTAAAAAGTAAGGTAGGCATCTGACTATTTTTTCTAGAAGCCGCCTTCAGTTTACTATAGTTTCCCTCCACTTTCAACTGTCTTACCTTAGAGAACTTCACTTACGTTACTTGTTTGACCCTCTAACAGACATTTGAGTTCATAACACCTGGACTACTGGACAAATGGCTGGACAATGAAATTAGCAATCTCACTGGTAATCCATTTGCTGTGAGAGGTGACATGGTTTTAGCACAAGAAGGAAAGTCCTCTAAATAAGACCTATACAGCTATGCACACAGTCTCAACTGGGAGAGCCCTTTAGGAGCCTGCACATGGCTAGCGTTGCTGGGGTTGCCTTACCTGGGGGTTTCTGACTTCTGGCTGGATTCACCTCCCTCTTTCTTTTAGATGATGCGTCTACGTCACTGGTAGGCAACACAAGGAAAGCAAGTAAGATTCGTGTCAATGTAAGACAACTTAATGAAAAGTAAAGCTAAAATTGAAGCCTGGAATAGGCTTCTGCATTTACATTAAACATGTAGTAATTTTGGTGCAAATCGACATGGTTGTTCTAAGACAAACACATCCTTAAAGTATGCCTTGTACTCAGAAGATGTGCAGTAGACAAACTTCAGAGATGTGAGTTCTAGGCCTTCCTCTACGAGGGTACGTTGTGCCTCTTTGAATAAGCTACTCTCTGACACTTAGCTTATTAGCCTATTCTATGTATGTGTTAGACTAGGTCTAGGATCTGAAGCTCTTTGCAAAACAGATGTCTTTGAAATACACATAATTTAATATGAACTTTCAGAGCTTTCACAGCCTTCCTGATGTTCACCTATTCATTTCTGTACATGACTGTCCCAAATGCTTGCCTGTATACACATTCTAAGTTTCACTTATTTTCTCTGTGTTATTGTTACAGAGACAACATTTAATGGTGCTTAGCAGCTGTACATTAGTTATTTTTCAATCTCCGATTCCTTGAGAGAGTAATAACAAAACAATCTTGTAGAGGATATTCATGGCCCCAGCATCTGACATTAGGAGACAGACACCTTCCACTCACAGAGCAAATATGCTAGATACCTACTTTCCTAGCACCTTTGTAACTAAGACCTGAATCTCACTTTTGTTTCTCTGCTGGATTTAGAATTGGAAACTGGTGACACAAAGGAGCAAGACCACTCACAACAACACATCCTGGCACAGGTGGCCACAGTGACGACATCTCCCATCTGTCTCCGGAGGCTGCAGTGGTGGCTGTTTTGGTAGCAGTGCCCAGTGTGCATTAGAGATGTTAGCTGTACAGTCTGTAGCATGTGGGCCCAATTCCAGGGACCATGGTCTCCTTGAGGGAGAAGTTTACTGTGGCATTGTGAGCATTGTGCTTGGCTGATTTCTCTGGCCCAACCCAAGGTTCTGTGAGCTACCATTATCCTTTCATAAATTCCTTTTCTGCTTAAATTAGCTAGAAGCAGTTTCTGTTGCTTACAACTGAAAAGCTGGGTGACACAAATATTACTCTTTTTAAAAGAGATACAATGACAGAAATTATTTTTCAACAAAGTACTTGTTGAAAGTTAGCCATTACAGTAGTTTGGAACAAGGGGAACAGAATGCTGAAATGCACAGCTTAAAGTAACTACAGTACCCTACTTGCCTTTAGTACCTTAAGAAACTGGCAAAAGTAACAGCACCAAGGATAATATTAAATAATGAGAAATCTGTTGAGCGATTCTTCCATTCCATCAATTACTTTGAGGCATTTAATGATGCATTTATCTACACTTCATTAAGTATTTGGAATTTGTCAACAAAACAGTGTACATAAGTCATATGCACATTTTTGAATGCCTATTTTGTGTCATTGTTACTGCTAGATGTTGGGGCAGATTCACAGAAGAAAGAGATCGATTTTCCCTTTGACAAGAAGGTTCAACATAATGTTGGGTTACAGAAGTTGAGGCTGTTTTGTGTAATCAGAGAAAAAATTTATCACCTGCGTTGTACTTTTTTCAACAGACTGAGGTGTGGTCAGGTTTTGTCTCTCAGAGTATGTGAGGTTTCCAAGGCAACAAATAGTGGTGGGGGGATTGGGGAGAAAATAGAATTTTATCTTTGTTATTCTAAAAAGCCACTGTAATGTTTGTGCAAAGTTTTCTTAGTGTCCCCTAAGTTTTCTTGTTCCACAGGGACTAAAGAATCTTTGTTTAGGCCCTAGCAAGTCTGAATTCTGTTGGATTTGATTGCTGTGCCCTCTCAAAGAATTGGCATAAGTCCCAACAATTTGGAAAGGTTCAGCCTGTTTTATTTTGTGCACCATTGTCTTGATCCTGTGGTGAGAACTTATCTGGAAAACAGGTGTGTTCGCTCAGGTCTGAGGGGCCTGTAGGACAGATTTGATAAGGCTGCTGATGGGATAGAGGCTCTGTTGTCACAGGAGGCTTGCATAAGCCTTGCTGTGTGACGTGTTAAGGGAGGCTGTGTGTGGAGAGAGAAGGCAGTTAGTTTGCCAGCAGTTCTGTCGCCAGGGCCACCTGAAGAAGGAAGTAGGCATTTGCGGTAATAAGGTGAAATGTTTGTAGTCTTGTTTCTGACCATAACCACATTGAAAGCTTTTCCTGGCAAATCAAGCAGAAAACGTCTCTGGCCTCCATCCTTATCTCCTGTATTTCCCATGCCAAATATTGCTTCAGTTTTTCGGAAACGATTTTACTCTTCTATGAAAAAAAAAATCCCAAGGAAATAAGAGAAACTTGTGAACAAAACCTGCAACAAGGGATCCTGCTGCTAAGAGAGTTAAAAAGAAAATACAACTGTTCAGAGAGTTCAATTTAAGATCAGCATTTGGAATGAAAAGCACATTTTTGCATAGCAGCTAGTTATAAATGGTGATTGGGTTCCCAGATGGGCCAAAGAAGGATTGCTTAACTCACAATGTTCCTGTAAAATCAATCATATTTTCTTAGCCCTGTATAATATTTTCATACCACTTGCTTTTTTCACTATACACATTCATTTTCTTTCTTCCTTTTTTTCTTTTTTTTTGAGATGGAGTTTCAGAGTTTCACTTTGTTGCCCAGGCTGGAGTGCAATAGCACAGTCTCAGTTCACTGCAACCTCTGCCTCCCAGGTTCAAGTGATTCTCCTGCCTCAGCCTCCCAAGTAGCTGGGATTACAGGCACCCACCACCATGCCCAGCTAATTACTGTATTTTTAGTAGAGATAGGGTTTCACCATGTTGGCCAGGCTGCTCTCGAACTCCTGACCTCAGGTGATCCACCCATCTCAGCCTCGTAAACTACTGGGATTACAGACATAAGCCACTGTGCCCGGCCTTATACATTCATTTTCTGCCATAAAGCTAATAGGAAGGCATTTTAAAAATGGACAAAAGTATAAAGAATGAAGAAAAAACTCCCCAAAGTTCACCACCCAGAGATAACCGTTAGAATACAATTTATTCCAGTTATTTAAATTTTTTAACCGATTTATTCAAGTATGATTAACATACAATGAACTGCAATATTTAAAATATTTAATTTGGTAAGTATGACTTGTGTGTATGCCTGTGAAACTATCACCACAATCAAGACAATGAGCAGATCATCACCCTCTCCCCCAAATTCTTGCTATCCCTTTGTAATCCCTCCCTCTGGTCCCCATCCCCAGGCAAACACTGATCTGCCTTCTACCACTATAGATTAGATTGCATTTTCTATCATTTTACATATATGGATTTATAGAGTATATATTTCTTTTTGTCTAGCTTCTTTCACTCAGTGTAAGTTTTTACATGATATCCTATGATATCCTATATCAATAGCTTATTTCTTTTTATTGCTGAGTAGTATTCTGTTGAATAATTATACAATTTATTTATTTATTCATCTATTAATGGATATTTGGCTTTGTGGTGTTTTTTTCTAACACCAACAAGCAATCCTTCAATTCTCAGACACCAACTTGATGTCCAACAATTCAATTAATTCTGACACTAATTACCTTGAGTTAGCACAGATCCTACACGTTAGGGACTCAGTCCTACAAGACTGCCCCGACTTCAGACTCCAGCCACAAATGGAATCCTTAGGCAACTACATTTCTAACAGACTGACTACAAGTTCAGGGATTCTCACAACCCCCTTTCCAAGTCCCATAATTTGTTAGAACAACTCACAGGATTCAGGAACGCACTTATGATTACCAGTTTATTGTAAAGAGAACAAGTCAGAAACAACCACATGAAGAGGTGAGTAGGGGAAGGGGTGGGTGAGGTGGGCAAAGCCACCCTCCCAGCACCTCAATGTGCTCACCAACTAGGAAGCTCTCCAAACTCCTGTTGTTTGGGGGTTTTTAATGGAGGTTTCATTATGTAGGCATTGTTGATTAAATCACTGGCTGTTGGCAATTGAACTCAATTTCCAGTCCCCTCTTCTCCTAAGAGGTTGGACTGTTTGGAAGGAAGAGTCAGAATGTTCTAACCCTATAATCATGGGCATGGTCTTTTTGGTAACCAGTCTCATGCTAAAGCTATCTAGGGGTCTCACTATGATTCACTTCATTAGCATAAACTCAGGTAATGTAAAGAGGGACTTGTATTTATTTTTATTTTTATTTTATTTTATTTTTGAGATGGAGTCTCACTCTGTCGCCCAGGCTGGAGTGAAGTGACACAATCTCTACTCACTGCAACCTCCACCTCCTGGGTTCCAGAGATTCTCCTGCCTCAGCCTCCCAAGTAGCTGGGACTACAGGCACTTGCCACCACACCTGGCTAATTTTTTTTTATTTTTAGTAGAGACGGGGTTTCACCATGTTAGCCAAGATGGTCTCGATCTCCTGACCTCATGATCTGTCCGCCTTGGCCTCCCAAAGTGCTGGGAGTATAAGTGTGAGCCACCATGCTTGGCCATTTTTTTTTTAATTTATTTTTAATTTCTTAATTTTTTTAAACTTTTATTTTAGGTTCAGGGGTACACATGCAGGTTTGTTATATAGGTAAATTTCTGTCACAGGGGTTTGTTGAACAAATTATTTTATCACCCAGGTATTAAACCTAGTACCCAATTGTTATTTTTTTCTGCTCCTCTCCCTCTTCCAAACCTCCACCCTCAGATAGGCCCCAGTGTCTGTTGTTCCCTTCTATGTGTCCGTATGTTCTCACCATTTAGCTCCCATTTATAAGTGATAACATGAGGTATTTGGTTATCCGTTCCTGTGTTAGTTTGCTAGGGATAATGGCTTCCAGCTCTGTCCATGTTCCTGCAAATGACATAATCTTGTTCTTTTTTATAGCTGCATAGTATTCCATGGTGTATATGTGCACACTTTCTTTATCTAGCCTACCACTGAAGGGCATTTAGGTTGATTCTATGTCTTTGCTATTGTGAATAGTGCTGCAATGAACATATGAGTGCATGTGTCTTTAAGACAGAATAATTCATATTCCTTTGGGTATATACCCAGTAATGGGATTTCTGGGTTGAATGGCAGTTCTGTTTTTAGGTCTTTAAGGAATCGTGACACTGCTTTCCAGAATAGTTCAACTAATTTACATTCCCACCAATAGTGTATAAGTGTTCCCTTTTCTCCACAACCTTGCTAGCATCTGTTATTTTTTGACTTTTTAATAGTACCCATTCTGATTCGTGTGAGATGGTATCTCATTGTGGTTTTGATTTGCATTTTTTCATATGCTTGTTGGCAGCATATATGTCTTCTTTTGAAAAATGTCTGTCCATGCCCTTTGCCCACTTTTTAATGGGGTTGTTTGTTTCTCGTAAATTTGTTTAATAAGTTCCTTATAGATGCTACATATTAGATCTCCCTGAGATGCATACTTTGCAAATATTTTCTTTTATTCTGTAGGTTGTCTGTTTACTTTGTTGACAGTTTCTTTGGCTATGCAGATGCTCTTAAGTTTAACTAGATCCCGTTTGTTAATTTTTGCTTTTGTTTAAATTGCTTTTGGCATTTTCGATAGGAAACTTCTGCCCATTCCTATGTCCAGAATGAAATTGCCTAAGTTATTGTTCAGGGTTTTTATAGTTTTGGGTTATACATTTAAGTCTTTAATCCAGCTTCAGTTGATTTTTGTATATGGTAAAAGGAAGGGGTCCAGTTTCAATCTTCTGCATATGGCTAGACCATTATCTCAGCACCATTTATTGAACAGAGAGTCTTTTCCTCATTGCTTGTTTTTGTCAGTTTGTCAAAAATCAGATAGTTGTAGGTGTGTGGCCTTATTTCTGGGCTTTCTATTCTATTCTATTCTATTCTATTCTATTCTATTCTATTCTATTCTATTCCATTCTATTCCATTCCATTCCATTCCATTCTATTCTATTGGTCTATGTGTGTGTTTTTTGTGCCAGTACCATGCTGTTTTGGTTTCTGTAGCCTTATAGTATAGTTTGAAGTCAGGTAGTGTGATGCCTCCTGCTCTGGTCTTTCTGCTTAGGATTGCTATGGCCATAAAGTCTATTTTTTCATTCCATATTAATTTTAATAATTTTTTCTAGTTTTGTGAACAAAGTCACTGGTAGTTTGATAGGAATAGCATTGAGTCTGTAGATTGCTTTAAGCAGTATGATCATTTTAACAATATTGATTCTTCCTATTCATGAGCATGAAATGGTTTTCCATTTGTTTGTGTCATCTCTCATTTCTTTCAGCAGTGTTTTATAATTCTCATTATAGAGATCTTTCATCTCTCTGGTTAGCTGTATTCCTAGGTATTTTATTCTTTTTGTGGCAATTGTGAATGGTATTGTTTTCCTGATTTGGCACTCAGGTTGGCTGTTGTAAGTGTATAGGAATGCTAGTGATTTTTGTACTTCGATTTTGTAGCCCCAAATTTTGCTGAAGGTATTTATCAGCTGAAGGAACTTTTGGATTGAGACTATGGAGTTTTCTAGATATAAAATCATGTCATCTGAAAACAGAGAGTTTGACTTCCTTTCTTTCTATTTAGATGCCTTTTATTTCTTTCTTTTGCCTGATTCTTCTGGTCAGGACTTCTGATACTATGTTGAATAGGACTACTGAGAGAGGGCATCCTTCTTTTGTGCTGATTTCGAAGTGAAAGCTTCCAGTTTTTGCTCATTCAGTATGATGTTGGCTGTTGGTTTGTCATAGATGGCTCTTATTATTTTGAGATATGTCTCTTCAGTACCAGATTTATTGAGAGTTTTTAACAGGAAGTGATGTTGAAGTTTATCAAATTCCTTTTCTGCATCTATGGAGATAATCATAAGGATTTTGTCTTTAATTCTCTTTTTGTGATGAATCACATTTACTGATTTGTATATGTTGAACTAACCTTGCTTCCCAAGAATAAAGCCTACTTAATTGTGGTGGATAAGTTTTTGATATGCTGCTGAATTTGGTTTACCAGTATTTTGTTGAGGATTTTTGCATGGATGTTCATCATCCATGGCCTGAAGTTTTCCTTTTTTATTGTGTCTCTGCCAGATTTTGGTATCGGGATGATGCTGGCCTCGCAGAGTAAGTTAGAGAAGAGTCCTTCCTCCACAATTTTTTGGAATAGTTTCAGTAGGAATGGTGCCAGCTCTTCTTTGTACATCTGGTAACATTAGGCTGTGAATCTGTCTGGTCCTGGACTTCTTTGTTTGGTAGGCTGTTTACTACCAATTCAATTTCAGAGCTCATTGATCTGTTCAGGGATTCAGTTTCTTCCTGGTTCAGTCTTGGGAGGCTGTATGTGTCCAGGAATTCATCCATTTTTTTTCTAAACTTCCTAGTTTGTGTGCATATAGGTGTTTATTATAGTCTCTGATGGTTGTTTGCATTTTTGTGGGATCAGTGGTAATATTTATTTTGTCATTTCTGATTGTGTTTATTTGGGTCATTTCTCTTTTCTTCTTTATTAGTCTAGCTAGTGGTTATCTTAGCAATTTTTTTTTTCAAAAAACCAGCCCCTGGAATGGTTTTTGTATTTTGGGGTGGTTTTTAATTTAGTGCAGGGTGGTTGAGATGGAGTCTCTCTCTGTCACCAAGGCTGGAGTATAGTGATACAATCTCAGTTCACTGGAAGCTCCACCTCCCATGTTCAAGTGATTCTTGTGCCTCAGCCTCCTGAGTAGCTGGAATTACAAAAATGTGCCACCATTCCTGGCTAATTTTTGTATTTTTAATAGATATAGGGTTTCACCACATTGGCCAGGCTGCTCTTGTACTCCTGACCTCAAGTTATCCACCTGCCTTGGCCTCCTAAAGTGCTGGGCTTACAAGCATGAGCCACTGCACAGGCCCGAATGGTATTTTTGTGTGTATGTCTCAGTCTCCTCAAGTTCAGCTCTGAGTTTGGTTATTTCTTGTCATTTGTTTGCTTTCACGTTGGTTTGCTCTTCTCTCGTTCTTTTTGTTGTGATATTAGGTCATTAGTTTGTAATCTTTCTAATTTTTTGATCTGTGCATTTAGTGCTATAAATTTCCCTCTTAACAGTGCCTTAGCTGTGTCCTGGAGATTCTGATATGTTGTATCTTTATTATCCTTAGTTTCAAACAACTTCTTGATTTCTGCCTTAATTTTATTATTTACTTAAAAGTCATTCAGAAGCAGGTTATTCAATTTCCATGTAATTGTATGGTTTTAAGCAATTTTCTTAGTCTTGATTTTTATTTGAATTGCACTGTGGTCCAAGAGAGTAGCTGGTATGATTTCAGATTTTTTGTGTTTGCTGAGGATTGTTTTATGCCTGATGGTGTGGTTGATTTTAGAGTATGTGCCGTGTGGTTAAGAAGAGAATGTATATTCTTTTGTTTTTTTATAGAGAGTTCAGTAGATGTCTATGAGGTCCATTTGGTCCAGTGTTGAGTTCAGTTCCCGGGTATCTTTGTTAATTTTCAGCCTCAATGATCTGTCCAATACTGTCAGTGGGATGTTGAAGTCTGCCACTATTATTATGTAAAAATCTAAGTCTCTTTGAAGGTTTTTAAGAACTTGCTTTATGAATATAGGTGCTACTGTGTTGGGTGGATATATATTTAGGATAGTTAGGTCTTCTTGTTGAATCAACACTTTACCACTATGTAATGTCCTTCTTTGTCTTTTTTTGATCTTTGTTGGTTTAAAGTCTGTTTTGTCTAAAATTAAGATTGCAACCCCTGCTTTCTGTTTTTCATTTACTTGGTTGATTTTTCTCCATCCCTTTATTTTGAGTCTGTGGGTGTCATTGCATGTGAGATGGGTCTCTTGAAGACAGCATTCCAATGGGTCTTTCCTCTTTATCCAGCTTGCCACTCTGTGCCTTTTAATTGGGGCATTAGACTTGTTTACATTCAAGGTTAGTATTTAATGCATGAATTTCAGCTGTCATTGTGTTGCTAGCTATATATTATGCCAACTTGTTTGTGTGGTTGCTTTATAGTGTTACTGGTCTGTGTACTTCAGGGTGTTTTTGTAGTGGTTGGTAACAGTCTTTCTTTTCCATATTTAGTGCTTCCTTCAGGACCTCTGGAAGGCTGGTCTGGTGGTAATGAATTTCCTAAGCACTTGCTTGTCTGAAAATAATCTTATTCCTCCTTCACTTATGAAGCTTAGTTTGGCTGGATATGAAATTCTTAGTTGGAATTTCTTTTCTTTAAGAATGTTGAATATTGGCCCCTAAGCTCTTCTGGCTTATAGGGTTTCAGCTGAGAGGTCCACTGTTAGCCTAATGAGCCTCCCTTTGTAGGTTACCTGACCTTTCTCTCTAGCTGCTTTTAATATTTTTTTCTTTCATTTTGAACTGGAGAATCTGATGATTTGTGTCTTGGGGATGACCTTTTGAAGCATTTTATGGGGGTTCTCTACATTTCCTGAATTTGAATGTTGGTCTCTTTGAAGCAAGAGTGGCCGCAAACAAACCTCTCAAACACTAAACAGGGAAGGAAGTGGTAATTTTATTCAGCTGGGAGCTGTAGCAGGTATAGATGCCTTAACAACTGAGCACCCCAACAAAGAAAATAATCCTGGCCCTTTTAAAGGCTCACAGTCTAAGAGATCTAAGAGGTGCACATGTGAGAGGGTTGTGATTGTTTTAGCAAGCATGGGGGATGTGACTAGATAGGGGTCTTGAGTGGCTGAGTAAGAACAATGGCTTCCGGAATAAGGTTCCTCCATACTATGCCTATGATCTATAGATAGGTATTGTGGTTAGGAGTAGGGGGTTTAATTTTTAACTTCCAGACCTGGTCAGCTGCACTCAGCCGGTTCTTCCACTGACCTCATCTGACTAGCTTTTAACTTTCATTTCCTTCTCTTTCCCTAGGTACAGGCCGAGGGAAGGGGGTCTCTTTCCTCATCTTTAACTAGGCTGGGGAAGTTGTCATTGGTATCCTGAAATATGTTTTCCAAATTATTTCCATTCTCCTTGTCTCTTTCAGGGATGCCAGTGAGTTGCAGATTCAGTCTCTACATAATCCCATATTTCTTAGATGTTTTGTTTGATCCTTTTCATTCTTTTTCTTGTCTGACTGTCTTATTTCAGAAAGCCAGTCTTCAAGCTCTGAGATTCTTTCCTCAGCTTGGTCTATTTTGTTACTGATATTTGCAATTGCTTTATTAAATTCTTATGGTGTATTTTTCAGCCCTATCAGGTTGGTTACATTCTTTTCTATACTGGCTATTTTGTCTGCCAGCTCCTGTATAATTTTACTGTGATTCTTAGCTTCCTCAGATTGGGTTTCAATGTTCTTCTGAATCTCTATAATCTTAATTTCTAACCAAACTCTGAATTCTATTTCTGTCATTTCAGCCATCTCAGCCCGCTTAAGAACCCTTGCTGGAGAGGTATTCTGGTCCTTTGGAGGAAAGAAGGCACTCTGGATTTGAGTTGTCGGAATTATTGTGCTGGTTCTTTCTCATCTTTATGGACCAATCTTCCTTCAATCTTTGAAGTTGCTGTCCTGATTTTTTTTCTTTTATCCTATTTGATGACATTGGGGGCTTGATTATGGTATAAGGTGAGTTCAGTCAACTGGCCTCATTTCTGGAAGATTTTAGGGGGGGCCAAGGTTTTAGGGGGCTCAACTCAGGATTCCTGGACTGCATGCTGTTACTCTAGGGGACTGGTATCGGGCCCTGGCTTTGATCTCTAGCTCCTCAAGGTTAGGAACATCCTGCACTGAAGGGACCAAAATGCTTCCAAACTGAATGACTGTTCAGAACATCCACTCTACTGGGTGGTGCCAACCAAAGCACTTCATAGGGTGATGGCAGCAGGATCTGTCCTTGTTCACATGTGCTAGCAGCAGTGACAGCAGTAAAGTGGCAAGACGCATGCTCATCAGCTGTGGCTGGGTGCTAGTTGGTGCTGGATTGTTGTCTTCCATGAGGGTGTCCACAGCAGCTGCAGGGCAACACGGCTGGGTAGAGGAGCTGTCAGCAACTGTGCATGTGTTCACAGTGGTGGTGGTGTTAACATAGGGTGGGTGCTGGTGGGCACAGGACTGTGTGCACCCTCTGTGAGCATTCCCACAGGCAGTGGTGGCTGGGTCCACCATTCTCCATGCCTGGTTTTGCACCCGTGACAGTTTTGGTGCAGGGACGGGTGCCAGCAGGGGTGGGGCTGGTGGGCTCCATGCCTACCGAAGTTCTGACAATAGTGGTGGTGTGGCCAGAGGATGGGAGTAGCTGGAGGGGAGTGAAGGGAGGGGGATGAGGAAGGGAGTGGAGTACAGTCACACCAGCAGCAGTGGCATGGCAGTATGCACATGCACATGCACTCTGGTGGGGAAGGGAAGACAAGGTCAGCCCAGGGATATGCACACTGGCAAAAGGATGGTGGGAGTTGGTCACAAGCAAGTGCATGCAGGCAAAGTGCCACAGGGGAGGCTGCATGGGGGGCGGCATGGGCGAGCTGGCGCACATTTGTGGGGCCCATTCTGCTGGAGCATTCTGCTGGTCAGGTGGTCCGTCAGCACAGGAGCTATGATGCAGGTCCCCAAGGCACCAGAGGCTGCCCTGCAAGCAGGCGCAGCCAGCTGGGTCCCAGAAGAGGCCAGGAGACCAAAGGGCATTCAAGTCGAAATGGCCCCATCTCATGGGCAAGACCTCCCTGCAGAGTTCAGGTGCAACAATTCCCCCAAGACTAAAGTATCCTATGGGAGCAAGTCGAGCCTAGAGAGATGGGCATCTTCATATCAGGTAGGGATAGTCTCCACATTGGTTCTTTCTCAAAGTTGTTTTAGCTATTCTGGGTCCTTTGCATTTCCATATGAATTTTAGGATCAGCTTGTCAAATTCTCCAAAGAAGTCAGCTGGGATTTTGATAGCATTGCATTGAATCTGTAGGTAAATTTGGGAAGTGTTTTCATTTTAACAATACTGTCAGGCCACGTGTGGTGGCTCACACCTTTAATCCCAGCACTTTGGGAGACCAAGGCAGGCAAATCACCTAAGGTTGGGAGTTTGAGACCAGCCTGACCAACATAGAGAAACTCGTCTCTACTAAAAATACAAAATTAGCTGGACATGGTGGCAGGTGCCTGTAATCCCAGCTACTCCGGAGGCTGAGGCAGGAGAATCACTTGAACCTGGGAGGCAGAGGTTGCAGTGAGCAGAGATCTCACCACTGCACTCCAGCCTGGGCAACAAGAGTGAAACTCCATCTCAAAAAACAAACAAAAAAACAAAAAACAAAAAAAGATATTGTCATCTCACCTATGAACATGTAACATATTTTCATTCATATGCTCTTTAATTTCTTTTAAAAATGTTTTGCAGTTTTCAGTGTACAAACCTTGCATTTCTGTTGTTAAATTTATTCCTAAGTATTTTATTTTTTTATTCTATTGTATAAAAATATAAAAATACAATTGTTTCTGTAATTGATCTTGTATCCTGCAACCTTGTGAAAATTGCTTATGAGTTCCAATAATGTGTGTGTGTGTGTGTTTTAGGATTTTCTAGATACAAGATTGTACCATCTGTGAATAGAGGCAATTTTACCTCTTCCTTTCTGATCTAGATATCTTTTATTCCATTTTCTTGCCTAATTGCCCTGGTTAGATCTGCTGGTACAATGCTGAATAGAAGCAATGAAAGCAGATACCCTTGTCTTATTTCTAATCTTAGGGGAAAAGCACTCAGTCTTTTACCATTACGTATGATACTAGCTGTGGGTTTCTCACAGATGCTCTTTATTAGGTTGAAAAAGTTCCCATCTATTTCTATTCTGTTGAGTTTTCAAATCATGAAAAGATGTTAGACCATTCATTGATTTTTAAAGATAAAACCAGCAGGATTTTTTTGCAGATTCTGTGTAGAAAAGCTGTTTCTAAAATTTATATGGAAGAGCAAATGAGCTAGAATAACTAAAACATGTACACCATGATCAGCCTAGGCCAAGTCACCATCATCTCTCAGGTGAATTATTTCCAGTCTCCTCCAACTAATCTCTCTGTGACCACCCTTGCTACTTTACAGATTAGTCTTACAGGCAGAGTGATTCTCATTGAACCTAAGTCAGATTCTGTTTCTCTCTTCAGTTATCTTCCACCTCACTCAGAATAAAACCCAACATTCATAAAAAGGATCAGCTATCCAATGTCACTTGTCACCTTGCTACCTCTCCCACTTTATCTTCTACTACCTCCTCCCATGCTTACTCTGCTCAAGCTACGCTGGTCTCTTTACTAAAGTCAAATATCCAAAGGATACTCCTGACACAGGGCCTTTGTTTGCTCTTCCCTCTGCCTGGAATTTTCTTCCTCAAGATCCCCATATGTTTCATTCCTTCATTTCATCAAGCCTCAGCTCAAATGTCATACTATCAGAGAAGGTTTTCCTGCTCACTCTATAAAATAGCAATCTTCACTCCTGTTATTCCTGCTATTTTTCTTACCCTAACATATTTTTTTAGTAGTTCTTGCTCCCACTCAACAAATTTAATATTTATGTTATCATTTGTTCATTTGCTACCTCTTCTTCTTAGACATTAGCTTTAAGAGAACAGAGACATTATCTGCTATATCCCAGAATCTTCAACAATCCTTGGCATTGTAATAGATGCTCAGTAAATATTTGTTGACTAAGAGAATGCTTCTCTTTTGAAAACAATTTTTTAATTTTTGAGGTAATCAAACTTAGTAACTTTTTCCCTTATGATTTTTGCTTATGTCTTAAGAATAATTTATAATATTTATAAAATACATCATTTATGTGTAAAACTAAATATTAATAATGTATAATTAAATATACATTTATAAACTATATAATATATAATTGTAGATTATAGTAATTTATAAATACCAAAGTCACAAAAATATTGCTTATATTTCCTTCTAATGTTCTTGAGCAGTTTGTTCATTATTTAGCTCTTTTGTACATTTTATCTATATAAGTGATAAGGTATAGGATAAAACATTTTTGTACATGTAAGATAAAAATTATTCTAATAATGCTTATTGAATTTTTCCTTTTTTTCTGATTTGAAAAGACAATTCTAACATAAGCACTTTCTCTTCAGCTTGCTTTTTCTGTATTTCTTTCATCATTTAAAATGTTCTATAAACATCATTTTATTGTTGTGTAATATTTCAACCTGCAACAATGCCAACATTTATTTAATATTTTTTCAATAATTAGATTAGATTTTTTAATGTTTCCATTTTTGTTTGTCTAACACTAAAATGAACATCTCTACAAATGAAGCATCATTCATATTCAATTGTTTACTTAAAATATATTCTTAGAAGTAAACTACATGGTCAAAGAACATGAACATCTAAAGTTCTTACGCAAAGTGCAAATTATTCTCCAGATTAGTTAGACCAACTTGCCCTTCTTTGAGTGTTTACCAGTAAGTGAGAATATGGGTCCCACTATACCTTTACCCACCCTAGTAACAAATATCCTTCTCCTTTCTTTGAATTCTTTAAATATTTATATGCTAGGCCCCAGGCTAAGCTCTCTACATAGATAATCTCATTTAAATTCTACAATTCTATCAAATAAGTACAACCATAACCTTCCTTTGACACAAGGAAATTGAGTCTTCGACAGATTGAAGGACTTGGCCAAGGCTACACAGCCAGTGAGTACTAGAAGTGAAACTTCAACCCAGGTCAACTAACACCAAAAGCAGAGCATTTTGACCAAATCTACTTTTCCTCAAATATTTACCAATTTAAGAGGTTGAAAAAAAACTGGCTTCCCTTTTAATTTGCATTTTATTGACTACGAAGGAAGATGAACATTTTATTTTGGACTAATTGTATTTACTTTGAGATCAATTCTATAGCTAGCAGTATTCTGAGCTCCAATTTGGTCATTAGAAGGTGGTGTGCAGGCCTCAGAGTAATTCAGATTTTAGAAGACTATGATTTGGATTCCAGTTGCACTTTGTTGGCCCAGCTATGAGGTCTTGAGCAAGCCACTTAACTACCTGGAGCTTCAGGCTCTTTACTTGCAAGATGAAGGTAGGTACGGTTTTTCTCACCAAGTTGTTATGAAGACTGCTGAGATCAAATGGGTTTAAGCACATAAGCAAACAGTGAGAGACAATGCATAAGAAACACTGGGCTGGGAGCTCTCCTGTATCTCCATTATTCTTCCTAACTCCACGAAATAGGCAGTATCTACATTTCGTAGGTGTGAAAAGTAATTTGACCAAGGTTACACTGGTAATAAGCGGTAAGAGTACTTCTAAGCACTTGGCACATAGAAAGTCCTTAGTAAGTGTTCACTCACCCAGGAACGTGTCGCTCTTTGCCCCAGAAGTGGAGATGAAGTCTCCCCAGCTTCTCAAGAGATGAGGGCAGCAGTTTTTCAGAGAGAAGAGAAGATCCTTTAAAGGACAGTGTTAATATGATGGCACTAATAGGCATCAAAGGAAGAATTTAGATAATCAAATGTTATCTAATTCCTTTATTTATTTTATCTAAAATTCAGAAAAGATCTAATCCCCTCAGCAAACAATAAACTTTCCTGCAACAAACCATATACAAGCTGCTCCTACCACGTGGCTTTTAAACCTCGTTCACATTGACTTTTCTAGGGCATTATTCTCATGTGGTTCCTCCTCTTGTGCCCAGTGCAAATGGGATGGGAGTTAAAGAAGAGCTTTCTTATTTTATTGAATTTCCATTGATAAACATTTCCCTTGCAATCCTCTGGGGCTGTTCTCTCTTGTGGGAGAGACACAGAGAGAGAATTAGCTATTGTTTTCTAGATTCAAACCCTCCCTTCATGTTCTGCGATACTGCTATGTCATCTGACACCATGTTACACTCTACAGTAGCTAGGACTAGATGATAACTACAAAGCTGGCAGAGGCAAAACTGACTTACTTCTCCCTATTGCTTCTTGTTGGGTTTCCATGGGTTTCATGGTCCTACCAGCACTACCCTAGCAACACTTCTTTGCCCCATCAGCACCAGCAGAGAAGCACTCCATCCTCAGAAGTCTTTTTCTTTAGGTTTCTAAGTTCTAGAAATTCCAGCCTCTCCTTTTGCTCAACAGCCCTAAGGATGGTAACTGCTTCCTGTAGTTGCTCCTATGTGATACATCTTTTTGCCTTTTCAATTCTTCAACCCCAGTTAACAATCATTCATATTAAATCTTCTTTGTCAAAATAATTAGTGTGGTTTCTGACACTGAGTGCTACCAAGGAGGTAGAAGAGGGTAGGACCAGATTATTTAAACCCCTTCAGCAACAAATCTCCATATTCTTGTAGACTGAATTCATCCAGTCACTGGGAACCCAGTCTACGAGATTCAAATGCCACCACTGCTTCTTCCTAGCTGTGTGACCTTTGGCAATTTTCTCCCAAGCCAGGAATTCCTAAGTTGCAGAAGGAACTTGATATCACCTGAAATGGGGCCAGTGTGGGGCCCAGGGGAAGTTGGGGTGGTTCCCTGGCTCTGACTCCTCTTGGCTAGCCTTCAAGCTGCCATTGTCCAGTTCAACTCACCCTGGTGCAGTCCTGCCAGTGATACCAAACCAGGCCCATTCTGCCCATCACACAGTATGCCAATCACTGAGATGATGAGTTTTGCAGCAGAGAAAGAGTTTATTCACAAGGCAGCCAAGCAAGAAGGTGGGAGAACAGGTCTAAAATCTACTTCTTTGAAGATAGGGCTTAAGGATATTTATGGGATAAAGAAGCAGGGTGGTCTAAGTGTGGGGAAAGGTGATTGATACTGGGGGAAAATGAGGTAATTAGTGGTTTGCACAAGCATAGTTGATGTTCATGGCTCTTCATAGGACTCATGCTCAGAAAATAGTGATGTTAGCATGATTGGAGGGAAGAGTTTTAGGCCCTCTGACATCAAAACATCATCTCTTGGGAGTTTGCATAGGCCCAGTTGAAAGGTTGGTGGTCTCAAATGGTTCAAACTGGACAAGAACTATCCCCTGGGTCCTAAGAAACAACTTGAAGCATCCATTAGTGTAGTGGCATATGCATCACAGCCGTTACCTATAAGGAAGCTAGTGGAGGGTTTTTTTGTTTTTTGTGTTTTTGATGGAGTCTCTCTCTGTCACCAGGCTGGAGTGCAGTGGCATGATCTTGGCTCACTGCAACCTCTACCTCCTGGGTTCAAGCAATTTTCCTGCCTCAGCCTCCCGAGTAGCTGGGACTACAGATATGCTCCACCACGCCCAGCTAATTTTTGTATTTTTAGTAGAGATGGGGTTTCACCATGGCCAGACTGGTCTCAATCTCTTGACCTCGTGATCCAATCGCCTCAGCCTCCCAAAGTGTTGGGATTACAGATGTGAGCCACCACATCCAGCCTGGAGGGTTTTGTTATGTATTGTTTGGCTACATGACTTTTAGCCAAACCATATATACAGGTTTTAAGTTCAACTAGAAGCAAATGATTAAAAGCAAGCAATACAGGTTAAGTTTGGTGGGCTTAATCAAGTTAGCCCTTGCCCTGAGACACATTTCCGTGATACCTTAGGGACATGATCCTGGCATCTTCAGCTGTGGAAAGATGAGGTAGCCACCAACTCTGGGTCCAACAAAATTGAGACTAGCTTCTTTCCACTGGAGGAGAGACACACCAGAGGAAGTGTGGACAGTGCTCTTCATTCAAGCAAGGCAGCTAACTCGAACCTGCGTGGGGACAGGGAAGATGTGCCCCTGTCCAAGATTAGCAGGGCCTAGAATTCCTAGAAGTTGATGGTTAAACATTGATTTTAAGATTATAAGCCCTGGTGCTAAACTATCCAGATTCAAATCCCACCACTGTTTCTTACTAGCTGTGGGACCCTGCAATTTTCTCAATCTTTCTATGCTTCAGTTTCTTCATTTGTGTAATGGAGATAATTAGAGGATTTAGCTCATAACATTTTGAAAGGGTTGGATGAATTACCTTATGTAATGCATTTAGAACAGAGTCTGTCACATAAAAAGTGATATGAAATTTATAGCTACTTGATGATGATGATCTGTGTGAGTATGATAGGTTAAGCAGCAGAGAGAAGGTATGTTTTGAAGCAATCTTTTCAGTCAGAAGAGCTACTTGTTAAGACAATTTAGGATGTGAGAAACAACAAACCTTAGGACAAATGGCTTGAAAGGGAAATTTACTATCTTAAACATAACAAGATCAGAGTAAGGTAGCTTCCACAGATCAAAGATGCCATCAAGGACTCAATTCCTTTTCTACTATTCTCTGCAGAATGTTTTTTTCCTTTAATTTTTTATTTTATTTTGTTTTTCCTGAGGCTTGACCTCTCATGTTTGCAAGAGGGCTGTAGCAGATCTCACCACCACAGCCTTGAGACAACAGACAGGGCTTAGAAGGACTTTAAGTCCCCAGTATAGCTTTTAAAGATAGAGGATATCCTTCTGCAGATGCCCATCCTGCAACCCACCCTTCAGGCTTCTTTTTCCTTCTCATTGGCTACACTGTTTCTCATACTTATGCCTAAACCAATCAAGATTACTTAGAACAATCATGAGTCATAGCTGGGGAATAGGCATGGAGCTCACCCTTCTTGAAGCATATGGCTGAACAGGAGGCTATATGTCCAAACAAAATCAGGGTTCACTTAGGAAGGAGAAAGGGAAAAATGGCTGGCGGGCAAAGAACCAAGAGTACAAGAGTGACTGCTACCATGGCCTTCCCAGCAGCCTGCACAGCGCAGTCATCAGCCTGTGCATAAACTTGGCCCTGTGCCCAGACTGACCATACTGACATTTAGGAGAATATATGGGGGAACAAGACACATGTCTCCACACCTCATCAAGGGCCAAAACTGGTTTATTCTTCTAGACCCCAAACACACACACACACACACACACACACACACACACACACACACACAGAGTTGGGGAGTGTTTGTCAGTTAGGAGAAGTGTGAGGAATGGAAAAGAGTGAGGAGAGGAAGGGGAAGGCAAGCGCTGAATAAATTGGCATGTCAACAAAGGCTGGAGGAGAGAACATTAGCAAGAAAAAGAATGGGAGCTGGAGAGTCCCCAAGCACAGAAGCTGGGGAAATGAAGGGACAAATTCAGGAAGGAATGTTATTTAAAATGTGTGCACATCTGAGGAGCAGAAAAACCAAAAGAGCGGCACAAAAGGTCAAGCAAGAGGGGGAAGCCTGGGAGCAGGAGTTGAGAGGGGGACTCTTTCAGGCAAGTGCAATAGCAAGGATACAGCAATGGCCCCAGCACTGAGTCTATTTTTCCTTAATGTGAAATCTCTGCTGTTCTGAAAGTAAATGACTAAAAAAGTGCTATATCCATGAGGCGGGAGGCTGGAAGCTGGGACAGAGTGGCAGCCCCGGGCCGGAGATGCATGGACACCCATGTGAACAGCTCCTGACAGGGAGGGGCTGGGGTCTGAGCTGCCAAGCTCCGTCTGGGAGATCTGTTTACTTTTTTCATGCCCAGAACTTGAGGGGCGCTTTTGGCAATGTTTACTGGGGACCCAGACCTCACTCTTGGTCTCCCACAGTGCTAAGACGGGGGCAAAAGGCTCAGTCTGACAGTCTACTGACTAGGAGGCTTGGCAATATCTGGAATCTCTTTAACCCCAGGTTCCCTTAGTGGCTGCATTCTCTGACAAACACTTTTAGTAGTTGAATCAACAGAGGGCAAACTCAACCCTTCTGGGTACTGTGGATGTAAAAACAAGGAGAATAATGAGTATTCATTGCAATTATTCTTGGACTAAGCATGGTATTTGTTCAGAAGAAACACCTGAATAAGTCATTTAAGGTGGTTGCTGACACATAGCCTCATGCACAGGGACTGTGTGCTGTTACACAGAAGGAAGATGGTGAGATGCTACACCCTGCCAATGTAGCTCCCCTACCATCTACCCAAGAGTTTAGTAAAGTCTATGAAACCTCACAAAATCGTGGTGCGAGTTAACATTTTTCTGGAGACTACAACAGAGGCTGTATCTTGCTCTTAAGATGAAGTGGGGGTGGGGGAGTGAAATAATCAGCCCATGTGAATACAGGAGTCAGGGATAGCTCTGCTGACACCTGGAGTCCCATGAGCAAAGCACTGCCTCACACTTCTTGGGCATATGGGGCCTGGGTATCTATCAATCAACCAACCAATCAATCAAAAAGCCAACCAATGGGAATTTATGAGGCTCTTCCTATATGCTGAGCTCATATGAAAGCACATGTGGCAGATTCAAATTATAGGAAATAAATGGCATTCAAGAAGTTTACAATCAAACCTGGGCACCAAACTCAAACCAAAAAAGGGGTTTAAAATGTGTGCTCATGACTATGAATACCATAGAGATCAGGGAGACCAATAAAATCAGAAGTAGTCACAGTTTATGGAGGAGATGGCTTGAAAGCAGGGAGGCATGATCTTTCCAGAGAAAAAGATGGGAAGTGAGGGGGGCTCCAGGGAAGCATAGAGGCAGGCACAGGAGTCAGGGACACGTGTGGCAAATATGAGGGACTCTCAGTCCTACTGGCATGAAACTGGGCGATTCTGGGATACGCATCAAGAGAGGTGAGAGGGAGATTCAAGGTCAAAACAGGCTCCATAGCTCAGAGCAGGACTGCCTGTTAAGCAAACATACTCACACCTCAGATGGGGTGAGTTTTCAGAACAGATGGGCTGAGGAAGTTTTTAATATGATTTATAACTGTCTGTGACCCCAGACAGCAGCCACCCCAGCCCCCAAATGCCACTGCAGAGAGCAGAGGTGTTTTTTCATAAAAATGTTATTTTACTTTAATCCAAAAGCCAGGAAAATTAATCTGGACCCAAAGGAGAATTTCTGAAGAGACCTCTGGTTTCCCCATAAATTCTCCCCAAGTCCTCCCAGGCCACAGGGCCCCTGCTTCCAGTCTGCAGCCTGTTGGTATTCAGCCTCCACTCGGGACCAGGAAATTACCAATTCCAGTCTCACACAAGGAATTAAGGTTGGAACAATACAGTATTTTACAATCCAGTACAAGCTGCATTTATCCAGAGCTTTTCATGCATGGCATCTTAAAGCTCTTTATGACCTTTTTTCTTAAAAAAAAGAAAAAAAGAATTTAAAAGAGAAAACCTTCTAAAAACCCAAACCCCTACCAAACTAAATGAGCCATTCAGAATGAATAGGACTTAACAGTGGCCTTCAGAATAGAAACAGAGGTCCCACTCGGATGGAACAAGAACAACAGAATCAAAGGAAATTACAGCTCAGAGAAGGCTGCACAAGGCCTGAAATGTACCCCTCGGCCCTTGGGGCACTGATGGACTCTGCGATCTGTGACTGGCACAGTGAGCTTTGGATTGGGATCAGAAGACCAGGATGTGGTCCCCATGATTCAGTGAGTCCGGAGGGGACCAGAAGGCCACATTTTGGCTCTGAATACAGTCAGGACCAGCCTCAATATTTGTTCTCCCCACCTGGGGAAATCACCCTCCCCAAAAGCCACTAGACTAGGAAAGGAAGTGGCTATGCTATGTGCCTTTGTATTCCAGTCCTACCTCCTTCTTAGGTACCCAGAGCTCTCATGCTAGATTCTGCTACAGCACCAGCTATGCCCTTCTTGGAAATTCCTCATGTTTTGAACAACCACCGCACACCTCCTCTTTCCCCTCTTGTTGCAGTCTCTCATTCCCTGAGGTAGTATCCATAGTCCTTTGTCTCATGACCAAGAAAGTGAAGGAGTACAGACACCAAGGGTGAGGTTGAAGCGAAAATTTAATAAGTGAAAGAAGAAAGCTCTCCACTGCAGAGAGGTGCCCTCGAAGAGGGTTGCTGTTTTTACAATTGAATGCAAAGGTTGAAACTGAATGAGAGCTGGGCATCTTATTTGCATAAGGTGCAAATTTCTCGTAGGTCCACCCCTCCCTCCTAGTACCCATGTGGGCCCTTAGCTTGAGTTACTCCATATTGCTTTGTTACCTTTACTGCACATTTGTCAAGGGACGAAATTTTCCATTGTGGGCATGTCTGAGCAAGTCACCTGTGTAGCCTTTCTTATGTGTGTGGCTATGGGCATGTTTTAGGTAAGCCCCCCCTGTGCCAGTTCCCTTATCTGTGCCTGCAGGCTATTCTTTTGTTTAAAAGAATCCGATGACCCCCCTTCCACCAACTGCCTGCCTGACTGGTTTCTTCCTTTCTCCTCTCTCACTCTCACCCTGCTTCCAACCCACTTGCTCTTTCCAGGGTCCTGTGTTTTACAGAAAGCCAGCTCTCTGCTTGGCCTAGTCTTATAACTTCATTCTTTTAGTGGTGTTATAGGATGACAACTATTCAACAAGATGCTTATCTCAAAAACTATATTTTCATGTTAAACAGATCTCCAGTGTTGTCTCCAGAGAAGAGACCTGAACTATTCAGGGAGGAGGAGTGTGCTCAAATTAAATGTTGCCGACTAGAGATTTGCAGGGTTGCCTTGGTGCACTAGTGGCCAGTGAAGGTGTTTCTCCATGCACAGGGGAAATGTGAGTAAGTCGTCCCGGGCTGCTGACAGAGTAAAACTGTCGGCCTCATAAGTCAGTCTTTAGGCAACCCAGCTACTTTACATTCACGAGTTTAGGTTTGGGGTTTTGCTGTTGTTATTTTTGTCTTTGTTTTTGTTTGTTTGTTTATTTCCTGCTTCTGTGTGGGAATGAAACTTCAGAATGAGATGAGATGATTTCTTTAAACATTTTTTTATTACTTTTTATTTTTTGAGACTGAATCTCACTCTGTCACCCAGGCTGGAAAGCAATGGTGTGATTTCGGCTCACTGCAACCTCCACCTCCCAGGTTCAAGCCATTCTTCTGCCTCAGTCTCCCGAGTAGCTAAGATTAAAGATGCCCACCACTACGCCTGGCTAATTTGTTGTATTTTTAGTAGAGTCAGGATTTGACCATGTTGGTCAGGCTGGTCTCGAACTCCTGAGGTCAGGTGATCCACCTACCTTGACATCCCAAAGTGCTAGGATTACAGGTGTGAGCAAGCGAAGAAATTACTTTTTTAAAAAGTTTGAAAAGCTTTTAAAACATAGTTTTAAAAATTATGATACTTGCCTTCCAGTGAATTCACGACCAGTAATGAGATAATGCCTGTAAAACACAGAGCATGGTGTTTGGCAGAGAGTAGGAGCTCAACAGCCGCTGATTCCCACACTTGTTTTATTGCCCCAGTTCCCACTCCACACCTTAAATGCTTTGCTCCTATCTTGCACTTGTCCCGTGTTCTTTAACACTTTGCACCAATACTTTCCGGAGGATCATTCTCCAGAGCCCCTGGGAATGGGCACCGTGAGCAGCAGTGTGGAAGGGAGATCAGCCCTGGGGTTGGGAGACTCTAGCCAGGTGTGCGACCTTGGGCAATTCCTTTCACTTCTTTGCTCCTCGGTCTCACCATCTGTAAAATGAGCTCATTGAATGAGGTGGTGTCTAAGGTCTTTCATGGGTCTAACATGACAGGTTTTGTGAGAAGTGATACAACAATATCATTAACTAAGTTTAACCCCTCTGAATTATGACACTACTATTCTTTAAACTTCCCAACCACTTCAGTCTCAAACACGGTCATTGTTTTCTCTATGCTATGCGTACTAAGACACAAACAATGAGATTTGGAAATGAAGGCCAAAAGAATCACAGGCAACCAGAATGTACTGCAAGATTAGTGTGTGTGTGGTTTGCTGAAAGCCATGTCCACAAGGGCCCACAGCTAACAAGTAACAAGACAATGGAGATGACACGCTAGACTACAGTCTCTAGTACTTTTGTCCCTAGGGCAGAAGGAACCAGCAACCCCCAGTCTCCACCTGACAGCTTCTGTCAGTCTCCTACTGTAGAAGAAATGGAGGGAATGGAAATCAAAGTTGGTGGAATAGTGTTGTTGACATGGCAACCCCCCTCCTTCATTTCTGGGCCTCCAGTTTGAATTCCAACTGCCAATGCACACCTTTGCCTGAACTTTTTCATTGTGTCCAGCGCCTACTCTGCCTGGGCACACAGCAGCTGGAATCGACAGCCCCAGGAGCAGTCCGTCACCCGTGTCTGGCTCCTTCACGCTTTGGATGGGGTAGCGCTGGGGTGGGTATTCGTCGCTGGCTCCCGGAGTTGCTCTGCAGCTCATACCCCAGTTGCCCACAGTGGTGATTTGCTGAATGAGGCATTCTATGTTGGCTGCTTTCCCGTGCCTGTCCCACTTCCTCATTCTCTTACTGGTATTTCCTGGGATCACTTCCCAAATAAACTATTTTCACTCAAATCCATGTTTCAGAGCTTGCTTCTGTTGGGGATCCAAAATGAGAGAAATGGCTCCGCTTCCAAAGATATACCTTTGTTCTACCATTGATCCAGGGGTCCAATCAGTAGCTCATTTATTCATTCAACAAATATTTGTTTTGCTCCTACAAGAGCAGGCACTGGATCAAGCACTGAAAAGCTACAGACACACGTTCTGTGAAAGATCTGTAGATGGGTCCTTGGCTGAGAATGTCCCATGACAGACAGAGTTAGCTGTGGCAAGGGAAAGGGATTATGGGAGTACCGTGATGTACTGGCCAGCTATCTGAAGATGAAAGACCTAACCCTGAGAGTCTAATTCGATACTCACCAACCTCCCCAGCTCCTGGTACACAAACACCTCTTTAAGATGTGAGGCATGAGGAGGTAGTCATGGCACATTTTGCTCAGGACAATGTGTAGCAGGAATAAAGAACCACCCTGCATTCTTTGTGTTTGTCCAGGTGCCTGTTCACATCAGAGGCGCTTGCAGGGTCTGACCTGCTCCAGGGGCTCCTCTGGGCCTTTGAAGCCAGTAGCCCTTCTGGCCTTGCATCCTGCCCAGCAGCCTGGGAAATGGATGTTGCTCCAAGAGTTGGTCCCTGCATGTCACAGAGAGCACTGTACCCTGGGTGTCGGGGGGGAGGGGGCGCAAAGGGAAGTGCGCAGACCTCACTGTGCCCTGTAGGGTCTCAAGGAGAACCCAGGAGTTTTAAAGAGAAATATCACATAAAAGTGACAGGGCTTCAGAGTCAAGAACCTGAAGATTGGAGCAGCTGAATAAATGGTGTCCACATAATCACCAACCAGTCCTGGCACCTCCCAGGAGGCCCCCAGGGTTGTGGTGGATGAAGTCTGGCCTCAGGGATTCCTCCCATGGCTGTGTCCGAGGTGCAGGAGTGGGCCTTCTTCCCTTTCTCCATGTGGCAGAGGAAGCTGAATGGGAAAACATTTGCACTGTTTGTGTGGGGAGCTTGTTCCGACCCAGCTCTGGAATTTCTTCTTTAGATTTACACAAGCCAAAATGACATTCTTTACCCTAAATTTGAATAAACATCTGTAACTGGGATCACGAATTGGACTAAAGACTGATGAACTTTAATATTCAGATCAAATAACAAGTGTCCATTGAAGCACACTTTAAAAACTACCAACATAGGCTGGGCACAGTGGCTCACGCCTGTAATCTCAGCACTTTGGGAGGTTGAGGTGAGTGGATCACAAGGTGAGGAGTTCAAGACCAGCCTGGCCAATATGGTGAAACCCTGTCTCTACTAAAAATACGAAAATTAGTGGGGCGTGGGCAGCTCCTGTAATCCCAGCAACTCGGGAGGCTGAGGCAGGAGAATCGTTTGAACCCAGGAGGCCGAAGTTGCAGTGAGCCAAGATTACCCACTGTACTCCAACCTGGAGGACAGTCTCAAAAAAAAAAAAATTACCAACATAATGTTGTAGGAAAATCTGAGTTACTGTCATACTACCAAGAAAGATTAGGCTCACAGATACTTTGAAGGATGAGGGGGCCAGAATTATTGGATGAAAAGGAAAAACAATACAGCAAAGCGAGAGACAGGTTCCTGTTAACAGGCCCTCATCTCACAGACTGATTCCCAGGTTCCCACAGGGGAACAGGAGGGGCCAGGTTCCTCCCCGCTGCCAGGAGCAAAATTCCGTGGCTCCACCCTGTTTTCCCAGGGCACAGGCGGTCCAGAGAATGCTTTATACTTGGCTGTCTCAATATGTAACCTAAAAAAGAACAAATTGTCTTTTTGTCTGTTTCTTTTTTTAAGTGGCTCTAACCTACTTCTTTTTAAGTTTGCCGTAAAGCCAGATTGTCTTGTGATTGGCTGTACCAGGGAGGCCTAGAGCAGGCAGGGGGGATTCTGAGCCTCTTCTGTCACCAACTCCACTGCACCACAGACCTGAGAGCTGCCACTCTACTACTGACTGCCGCACAAAAGAAGGCCAGATGGTTGTACCAGGAGTCCGTATTTCTCTTTATGAGAAAATGAAAATATTGTCTTATGCTCAGAAATTTAATGTGAACACTTACTAATAGATTTCATTAAGTGCCGTTTATTCAATGCATTTGATGTTAGAAATTAAAGATTAAATGTTTAACAAATTAATGTTGAATAGTAAAGTTTCATGTTAATGAAAAGATGGCACAGCAGGAATGGGTGAAAACGGGAAATATAGCCCAGAATTCCAGTTGTATTTCTCCCAGTAGGAGCATGAATGCTGACTGTGTGCCAAGACTTTGAGGTAACACAAAATGAAATAAGATATTCTTCCAACACAGGAAGCTTACAACTCAGGGAGGTAAAGAGACTAAGGCAAATCTCAAAATAGTAGAGTATATGGCTGTGTGCAGTGGCTCAAACCTATAATCCTAGCACTTTGGGAGGCCGAGGCAGGCAGATCACTGGAGGTCAGGAGTTCAAGACCAGCCTGACCCACATAGTGAAACCCCGTCTCTACTAAAAATAAAAAATTAGCCAGGAATGGTGGTGCACACCTGTAATCCCAGCTACTCAGGAGGCTGAGGCAGGAGAATTGCTTGAACTCAAGAGGCAGAGGTTGCAGTGAGCCTGTAGCAGGAGCGGCCGCGGGAAACGGATCTCTCAAACACCTAATAAGGGAGGGAAGAGTTTATTCGGCCGGGAGACCAGGCAGTAATTTGTTGAAAGCCCAGCTCATTTAATAAAGGAAGGTTCTGCCTTTATATAGGCTTATACTTTAGATGTTACACGTAGAAGAATCTTAGGTTTATAGCTTTAGGAATCACATATGAAAGGGTTCTGGTTTACAGTTTTAGGACTCACATGTGAAAAGGTCTCTGTTTACAGTTTCAGGAATCACATATGAAAGGGTTCTGGTTTACAGTTTTAGGACTCACATGTGAAAAGTTTCTGGTTTGATCCTGTTTTAAGTAAAAATAGTGTCTTCCAGAGAGTTTCCCCAAGACCAAGCATGTTATTTTCAGGAAGGAGATTCAGGAGGCGCCAGCTGTCCTGCTCTCTCTTCTATTGAGATACACAGTGGATGACAGAGGGGGAGGGGATCCCAAATGCCTGGGTCTCCTTCCTTAAGCCGAGATCACGCCACTGCACTTCAACCTGGGTGACAAAGCAGGACTCCATCTCTAAAAAAAAAAAAAAAAAAAAGTACAGTATAATTTGGACTATAGTAAATGTCACAAGAAAATAGCCACCAAAGTGATGTGGGAATTCAGGAGAGGTAGAGATGATCTTGGTTATTCGTTTAATAAACAGCACCTAGTATCATCAGTTCAATGTGTGAGACATTGAGCTGCACAGTGAACTCAACAGACCCTCTCTCATGAAGCTCACAAGCTAGTAGGGGGAGACAGGTTGTAAACAATAAGCAAATCAAGTAAGTCAATTAAATATTTGTTAAAGAGGTTTTAAATGCTAAGGGGAGAAAGGAAATAGAGCAGGGATCTTGACTTTTCCTCTGAGTGGAAGAGGCTATAGGAGAGTTCTAAGCAGCAGAGTGACATAACCTCATTGATATTTTAATAGAATCACTCTAGTTTGAGAAGCACTTCAGAAGACGTTTGCAATAAATATTAAACCCAGTACCGTTAATGTGTATTGAGCAAGCCCTGCCTGCCAGACACTGAGAATCAAGTATCCTGGATTCTCTCATGTCCTCCCCTAGCAACACTTTGGGGTTGATATCATTATAATCGCTAGTAAACTGATATTGAAGCTCAAATGCTAAATAATTGGTCCAAAACCTCACCGCCAACAGGGGGAAGAGCCATACATGCCAAACATTCCAGCCACTAGTCCTCTGTTTCCAGGTGGCTCTATTCCAGGTGATATATAATGCAACCCACTTTCCTACAACGGCTTGCATGAGAAGGATTTCCTGGAAAATCTAACAGGGTTCCCAATATTTGAAGCTCTCCTTTGGGAAGTTTCTGTGTAGAATTCTAACAGGAACTCTCTATTCCACCCAAGCCAAGAAATACATGACTATACTGGTCAAGGTAGGAATATGAATGATAAAGTATATCACCTCAAAGATTTTTTAACGTAATATAGCAGGAGTTATAAGGTATATATCTGTGTTTTAAAAAATAAAAATAAACAAATGAAAATAAACCATACAGACCAGGCAAAAAGAGCTAGAGAGACAAAAAAAAACCAAGGGAGTTCAGGACTCTCAGCTCATTGTCACTCAAACATGCCATGTTCATTTATCACTTTATGCCTGGCTCTTGCACACTTGCCCTCACACGTTTTTATTCTCATAAAAAAGCTTGTATCTGAGCACTGATTGTTATCACTCCCAATTTATAGGTGAAAAACCAAGCTTAGAGATAATTGCCGAGGTGGCGTTTTACAATTCAATGCCATTTTTGTTAACTCCAAATTCCATAGGCTTTTTACTCCATCACACTGTCATTTGGATGGAGGAAAAGAAGAGGAGAAGAAAGGGAGAAACATTGTCTCATAAAAGGAACAAATGACTACCAACAAAGTTGGTATCTACCTATAATAGCACCCAACTAGATGGCGATGCAGGATGAGGTGCCTCTTACCCAGAGACAGAGTAACTAAAGGCAAATTGTAAGCAGGGCAAGCTGATGCCAGGTGCTAAGGTGAGTGGTTCAGAACCAGGGACATATTTGGTCAAAGCCCAGGCAGGAAACACATACTGGTGCTACTGGGACACAGGGCAGTAGAAGACAAGGGAAGAAACTTGGGGCAACTGATGGGTGGTCAGGGTACTGGATAAAAAGAAGGGCACAAAATGTGACATAGGGGAATTTGATAATATTTCTTGAGTAGAAGTATGAGGGAGAGCCAGGACCTCTATGAGGATCTTAGGCCAAACACTGGCTTCATTGAATGGGACAGGATGACGTGGGTAACGATAGGTCATGAGTCAGTAGAAGTCCTACATGGAGGTGAATCCTCCCAAGTACCTCACACTGGGTCTCGGGATTTCCTCTTCCACATACCCAGGGGGAGGTACTGCAGTATCTGGAGCCCAGAATCTAAAGAGTTTTATTTATTCTCCAAGGTGCCTGACCTCACCTGGCCATGATATGTCATTATTTAACTCAACCACTACCAATGTTATGGGACTCTTAAAAAGAGATTGATTTATTGATTTACTTATTTATTTTATAAACTGAAACATCTCTTCCCTATGTGAATTTTGTCTCAAAAAGGATTCTGTTTTACATATTTTAGAACTTAATCTTATAATATTGTAATATTTTTACCCATCTTTTCCAAGCATTGGATTTTTGTAAGGTTAGAAGATTAAAAGAAATTCCTTTAACTTCTACCCTTTTGCCATCTTTGGAGGATACAAGCATGTGAGGAGCAATGCATGTGATTCCTATAAACTCATATTTCTTATTTTTAAACCTTGGCATTATTTGGGCTGACATCTTGTCCAAATGATGAAAAGTTTTGGCAACTGTTTATTTTACCATAATCAAATCCACGCAAGATTCTGAGTCCTAAAGAATGCTGTTTAGAAAAAATTTCTAGTAAGGACCATTATATCGGTAAGTATAGATCATTATATTCATTATCATTGTACCTTCAATGTCAAGTGCTGTCTTCCCTTGTCAATGCCCATCACTGCTACTAGCTCATATGATCATGTGGTCACTCCTTTAAATAAGCAGGGTAGATGAGTAAGTTGAGGCTAAGCTTTCTGGGACTGAAATTTTTCCTTTGTCAAAATTGGGTGAATATCCAATTTCCTATTCAAACATTAATATAATATGAGCTGAGGTTAGAATTATCCACCTCCCCACCCTCCCACCCATTGGCTGGGTAGATAAACCTCTCAAAAGAGAAAACTGGAAGGGAAATGAGGTACATTTAAATTTCAGTCTCTGGCTTGATAGATTGGTATCAAATTTGTCTTTAATGACTTTTATCCTACATTCCTATCTTATTACAGTCAGCTGCAGAAGAACAAACAATCCCGAATGTACCTTAAAGGGCACAGGAGGATTAAATAATGCATGAAGGATGTGCTGACAAGTCTGTTAGACTTAAATTTTGGAACATGCAGAACATGTCTCAGAGTCTCAGGAGCAATGGGCCCAATGAGCGGTATCACTGACATTCTGACTTTGTTTTTTTTTTTTTTAACCTATTTTAGGGCTTCAGACTCTTATTTTCATTTTACTATATGTTGTGAACTAGAGCTGCACTGTTCAAAATGGAAGTCACTGGCCATTCATGGCTTTTGAGCACTGGGCATGTGGCTAGTCCCAGTTGAGATGAGCTGTAAGTGTAAAAAATGCCCCAGATGTTGAAGACTTCATGCTAAAGAAGGGAGTAAAATTGCTCATTAATAATTTCATATGGGTTACATGGCAATATTCTGGATATATTGGGTTAAACAAAATATATTATTATAGTTCATTTTACCTGTTTCTTTTTTTTTTTTTGAACAAGTAATATAAATGTAATTAAAGGATATGGGAAAAGTCATACAGGCACACTAAAATGAATTGGAATCCAGCATCTGACAGATTAACATATTTAGCAGATTAGACGAGACCTAAATTTCTGTAAACAACATTGAAAAACAGAATTTTTTTTTTATAAAGACGGGGTTTCACCATGTTGGTAAGGCTGTCTTGAACTCCTGACCTCAGGTGATCTGCCCGCCTACCTGTTTCTTTTAGCCTTTTTTTTGAGACAGAGTCTCGCTCTATTGTCCAGGCTGGAGTGCAGTGGTACGATCTTAACTCACTGCAACCTCTGCCTCCCAGATTCTCCTGGCTTAGCCTTCCAAGTAGATGGGATTACAGGCATTCACCACCATACCTGGCTAATTTTTGTATTTTTAGTAGAAACAAGGTTTCACCATGTTGGCCAGGCTGGTCTTGAACTCCTGACCTCAGATGATCCAACCACCTCGGCCTCCCAAAGTGCTCAGATTACAGGCTTGAGCCACCACATCCAGCCTCTTTTAGCTTTTTAATGTGGCTACTGTAAAGTTTAAAATTATATTTTGGTTCACATGAGTGGACTGCATTATATTTCTTTCACATAGTAGTCCTCTAGAGAACACTTATTTCTTAAGAACTGTGAAGAATTTGAGATTTTATCCCACTTGCAAACTAAGAAGTCACCCATCTACAGTTTCATGGATATTAGTAGAAGACACTAGACTCCTGGGTCAAAGACAAATGATAGTTTATAACTGACAGCAATAGCAGTAGCCAGAGTATCAGCATATTTGTACCACTTCACCTGGCCCCAATTTCCACAGGGCCAGATGACACCTATACATGTAGTGTATTGCATTACAGGAGAAAAACTTTGAACATAGAGAACTTAAATCTTTTATGAAGTGCAGTAAGCAAACCTACTATTTGCTCTAGAGGAAGACACAACTGTTTTCTAAGGCTATTAACTGTACAAATGTCCTTGAAAAGAAAATCCAAGAAAAAGTCTAATCAGTACATTGCTTGCAAGATGTACAGAAATGTGAGAGACTGATGGAAAATTATCTACTAACATTCTCATTTCCACAGGTCTGATTTTCTTGGACTGTACATTTCTCTTTGAGAATGTTGTATTTCTACAGACTAATTTAACATATATTGTTCAAAAGCCAGCATTAATCCCTGACTCACTGTAATTTCTGGAAGGGTTTGTAATTTCCTTAATGAATTGCACACCGTGATCTTAACCCTTGCTTCTCTTCTTTGAAAAGAATTTATTTTTTTAGAAATCATGCATTACAATTTCCTTAACGAACCTTTCGCACTGTGTAGAAAAGTAAGACAGGAATGAGAAAACCCAAATAAAATAGGCTGATTCTCTGGGCACACACATGGAAGACACATTTGGGAGCACTGGCACTTTGAAAACAATGGTTTAACTGAATAGTGATTGGAAGTTTCTTCAAAGTCTTGACTCCAGAGTCTCAGTTTCCATGACAGTACACAGGTCTGAACAGGCTCGGTCCTGCAACTTGGAGCCTTACACCTTCAAAGTTTTACCAACGTCAAGTAATTGATTTTCACAATACAGCGGTAAGCTTGATCATTAAGTACTATTATCCAGATTTGACTGGCTTAATTCACTTGCCTCAGGCTCCAGCAGCCAAGTCAAAAGCAATAGGTAGATTCAGAGTATCTGGCTTCCATCCTGTATAACCCTAGGCGATGTCAATTTTTTACATATAAAACCACTCCTCCCTGTCCTCTTAAACAAGTAAATTAAGTAGCAACAAATTCAGCAATATTGTTTTTTCCATGCTGTTGCTTATAGACTATTTTTCTTTAGTTCTTTTTAAATGATAGCTATTTGACTTTTAAGTGTTTTCATTTATTTAAATAGATAACAGATGCACTTGAAAGAAAAAAGGGGGCTGTGTATGAAGTGAAAAGTATTCTACATTCCTTTTTGATCACCCAGCCACTTAGTTCTTCTCCCTGGAGGCAGTCCTCCTTATATCTAGTGATTATTTCCAGAAATACACCATGCATTTACAAGTATGCCTATCTTTTCTATTACGTAATTAATATGCATGGTATACATACTTTTCTGCATCTTGCTTTTTTCAATTTCTTTCCCTCCCGGGTTCAAGTGAGTCTTGTGCCTCAGCCTCTGGAGTACCTGGGATTACAGATGTGCACCACCACACCTGGCTAATATTTGTATTTTCAGTAGAGATGGGGTTTCACCATGTTGGCCAGCTTTTTTCCATTTTCAATCTTGGAAATCACTCTATATCAGTATTCTCAGTGCCTTGTTCTTTGAACTGTACCATGTTTTCTTTATCATTAAACTCTTTGGGGACACGGAGGTTGTTTCTAACGTTGCTATTATAAACAGCATCTATTTAGCCAATACTTACCCGTACTCACTTTGTGCCAGACTCGTCAGTGAATATCCTTGTATTTATGTCATCTCTTGCAGTTCTGCTACTTTTCTGCTATCCTTGTGTGAATTGTATCTAACACAAAGTGTATTCATTGTAGCTATAATTTTCACATCTCTAATTATACATGAATTTGAGCAGCTTCTCAATTGTCTGCTTTGCTATTAGGTTAATGACCTTTGACTTATTGATTTATCAATTCTTTTAGAATTATGTGTATTTCCTTTGCTTTTGATATGCATTGAAAATATTGTCCTGGTTTGTAATCTGTCATTTCATTTTATTATTTTTCTCATCTTGTAGATATTTTTATCATTATGCAATCAAATTTATCAATCCTTTTTATATGACTCCTAGGTTTTGTGTCCTACTTGGAAAAAAATGTCTTATTGTGAGATTATTTTAAAAATTTTTTTTAAAATATTTTATACTTTTTTACAGTTAAATCATTGATCCATCTTCAAATAATTTTGGCCTTAGTTGAGGCAAGAATTCCACTTTCTTTTTTCTGTCTTTTAGTTGTTCCAATACTATAAAGACAATTGAAGAAAAAAAATAGTTTAATTCCAAAGAGTTTTATAATTTTCTAATAGTATGATATTTCTTTTACCCAGTATGTGTTCTATAGGAAGATGAGAAGATGTGTGGCCTTTCCCATCTAGCCCGTTATTAGTAATAAGTCCTTCCTTGGGGGCCAGGGCATAACTTGCCTATTTAACGGTCAAAGCATACTAGCACTCAGCTACAAAAGAAAGATACCAGGAGACACAGAACCTGAGGACCCAACTAAGCTGTGCCTTGGATTCTGACACACAGAAACTATGAGATAATAATTGGTGTTTTAAGCCACTAAGTTTTGGGATAATTTGTCACATAGCAATGGAAAACACAATGGGCACAGATAAAGGTAGGGAAGTCCATAAAGAAGTTGGAAGCCAATGGCAGTTCTTTTCTGATTGCTTTCATTTTCTCAGTGACAAGCTCATCAGACAAGAGTGAAGGTGCAGCAAAATGTTATAGAGGTTTAAGGAGAAATGAGAAGAAACCAGACAGATGCGTGGGAGAGTTAATGGACCAGGAAAGTATTGTCTGATTTACAAGTAACTTAGAGGCTAATGATATTTGTGGCCATAAATGTGAGAACAGTCAGCATGGCTGCGTAATTACCTGCAGCCATATTCCCTTGCATGGGTGCAGGCACAGAGCCAGCAGAGATTTGGCTGTTGCTGGAACTAGGGTTTTGCCAGGTGAGCATAATAAAGAAAGAAGAGGCAAGGAAACTGAAGGTTCATGCAAAAGAATAAATATTATGACACACCATGGAATATAGGCTTGGTACATTGAAAATGAAGAGTGTGAAAACGCAGTGCAATCTATCATTATAGGTTCTAGAAATGGCTAGGCTTTTTAAAATCGGAATTTAGCGTAAGTGACCTAGAATAATGAAAAATGATGTAAAATTATTTTAGAAAACAATGTAACATCATGTAAATTGAACATGTTTATGCTCTTTGATCCATCAACTGTGCTTCTAGAAAAACTTTTGCAAATATGCACGAGAGACAAGTACAAGTTATTTACAGAAGAAAAGTTAATGATACATAGGGCAAGTTCTTAATGACTTACAAAGAGACTTAGACTCCCACACAATAATAGTGGGAGACTTTAACACTACACTGTCAATATTACATAGATCAACGAGATAGAAAATCAACAAGGATATCCAGGACTTGAACTCAGACCTGGAACAACTAGACTTAACAAATAATTACAGAACTCTCCTCCCACAAATCCA
>PVKP010009199.1:0-69296 GCA_004027715.1 Plecturocebus donacophilus | reverse complement strand
ATTTCACAGGTTTAAATAAAATATTGGTTGGCTGCTTATTTGTTATTTTCATCCCCTATTCCTTCCTGTCTCCATTGTTAAGCACAATTATTGGTATAAAAGAGGTTTTTAATACCCATTTTTAGACTGTATTCTAGCCTGGGCAATAAAACAAGAATCCCATTCTCTCTCCCTCTTTCTCTTCCTCTTTCTTTCTCTCTTTCGTTCTTTTTTTTCTTTCTTTTGCTGTTTCTTTCTCCTTTTCTCTCTTTAAAAAAAAAAAAAAACAAAACAAAACTGGAAACAACCCAAATACCTGTAAATAAAAGAATGGTTAAATAAATGATGGCAGAGTTTGTGCGCTGTAAGAGTCAACTAAGTATGGACTAAGTAAGGAAAGGTATGGGTGCCCCACCAATTGGTTAGGGACCCTTACCAACAGCCTCTTAATTTTCTAGCAGTTCCCAATATGCCACTGTAATCAAGGCTTCAGCCTACATCAGTGCAGACTATAGCCTTGAGAAATTATAGAAGGCTTCCACATCTGTGTAGACGAAAGCCTTGTTAATCTACTTTTTTCAGCTAGCATAAGTCAGTAACAGCTAAATTTATTGAGCTATGTTACTTATGCAATATTATATTATAGGTGATAATTTAGTACTATGTTCCAATCACTGTTCTACATGTTTTCTATGTATTAACTCATTTAACACTCCTAATAATCCTTGGAGGTACTATTATAATCATAATAATCCCTGTTTTATTTATAAGGAAACTGAAACCTAGAGAGATTATGTAATTTGCACAAGGTCACACAAAGATAGATGGTCAGTAGGCCACAGAGTGAGGACACAAATCCAGAATCTGCTTGTTTAAGCATTATACTATACCACCTTCCAGGTTCTTAAAGTTTATTCATACCTGTGTCAGGTAGGACTTGAACTCATAAATTGGGAATACGGGAGAAGAGGGCTAGTTCTTGTCCTGAAATCTTTTCCCTCTATAATTCTGGTAATCTTTGCTCTTCCTGATCTTACAGGCCAGCTTTATGGAGTTGAAGCCGTTTCCAAAGCCCAAGAAATTTCAGAATTTTCTCTAATGTCATCACAGGACTCAATTCTGAAGCTAAAGATAAAATATTGAAGAAGGTTGAATTTAATTTCTTTGCAGCCATCTCCTCCTCTCATCCATTCATTCATCTATTCAGGAAACATGTTACATTTGTACCACATTCTTGGCATAGAGTTGAAGTCATTCTACCACTTTTCCAGGAACTCAAAATACAGTGATACAGACCAACATGATGGCAAAAAATGCACAGAAAATAAAGTGTTGGAGGTAGAAGTGATGCTATAATAGAGCAAAGCAAAGACCAGTTTATTAATTACGGTGTGAGATTCACTAGAGAGAAGACCAGACCTGGGCCATCTCCATTCCCAAATCACCTGCACCTCAAAAACTTTGATAAACACTTGATGAGCCAGGTAGAACCAAACGGGGAAATTAGAGAAGACTCCCACAAAGATTTAGTATCTCAGCTGAGTCTCAAATAATCACTAGAATTTAAATTTGTGGACGTGAGAGAAAGGACAATCCAGGTTGAAGAAACAGGAAGTTAGGAAAATGAAAGAAACTTTGAGAGAAACAGTGAATCGACTGTTATTTTGACTAGGAAGCTAATGATGATTACAGAATCAATTTGCAAATTACTACCAAAAAAAAAAAAAAAACCTACAGTGTTTAACCTTTGCTCTTTCTTGGAGTATTTCTAATACTAAGGTGAGTGTAAATCAAGTTCTCTTGCCACAGCCCATGATACACAAAAAGCCACCTTCTTCCCAAAAGTATTCCCACAGTCTTCCAGCTGCCCAGGCCTCCCACTGAGATCCTAAAACTTTCTCATTCCACACCCCAGTTCCCTCCTTTAAAAGGCTTCTGCCTACACTATCGCCCTACTTATCTGGTGGTTCACTTTAGGGTCACAAACCGATCCAGCTGAACAGGCTGATAAAGGATACCCCACATACACCTGTGGCTCACTGGTTGAGGAGGTGGCAGAGGGTGAGGGTGTACTGCGAAAATCGATACTAGCCAGCTGCCTCTTAAACTGTTGTATTTCCCTTTCCAGGAAAAACTGCTTATTTGTGGGAGCTGCTGGAGAAGCTCAAATCTAAAGGAGCAACTAACAGAATATTAGGATAAATGTAATAGAAGCGATTTCTTGGAAAGAAACGTTTGAATATCAACTCTTTAGTATTATGCCAACTTCCCCAAGAGCAAATCCTGGAGGTGCTTATTAAAACCACAGACTCGTAGGCCCTCCCCAAAGACCTTCTAAATCACCATTTCCAGGGTAGAGCCCTGAAGCTCAACAATTTTTAGGCATTTCAGGTGATTGTTAACCACAAGGAAGCAGGGCGAACCCAAAGGATAATAATATACTCTTTCAGCGAAGACGCTCACATCGTTTTCCAATCACGGCAGCCGCTAGCGGTGGGAAGCTACCTTTCTTGCTGGTGCTGTGTACAGCCGGACAATATTCTTGCCGCTATTGGTCACGTGGACCAGGAAATAGTTGGAGGGGCTGGGAACGAGCTGTTGATTGAGAGGGAGAGAGCCAATGAGAAACCAGAGGAGTAGCTGCTCACCCAGAGTGCTTTGGGGCTGGGAGGGGCGGGAACTTAGTCTTCACCGTCTATAAAATGGCGAAGGGTAGCACAAGCTGCCTGCAGTTGGCAGAGTCTGTGGGGGCAGTTGAGTGGCTGATAGTATGTATTGGGTGCTTGCCTGTTTGTAGTGAAGAAAGTAGGAAAAAGCTGGGAAGTGTTGGTATAAAGCTTTTTTCTTTCTTTCTTTCTTAAGAAGAATGCTGTGGGAAAGAAAATAGGGGAAAGCGGGGAAGTGTTGGCATAAAGACTTAAGAGAAAGAGTTGTGGGAAAGGGGATTGGGGGTAGGGTGGGACGGTGGTCTCTGAAAGCCCACTTCCTTGAATTTTTTCGGCAGGGTTTCTTCTCCTTATATGGTAAACCACACTGTGTGAAGCAGCCTCTCTTTACTGGCCTCCTTCATGTGACTTGCAGGGTCCTAACATGCAAGCTGGCAGATCACGAGGTTAAGAGATCAAGACTATCCTGGTCAACACGATGAAACTGCGTCTTTACTAAAAATACAAAAATTAGTTGGACGTGGTGGTATATGCCTGTAGTCCCAGCTACATGGGAGGCTGAGGCAGGAGAATCGCTTGAAATCGGGAGGCGGAGGTTGCAATGAGCCAAGATGGTGTCATTGCACTCCAGCCTGGGCAACAGAGTGAGACTCAGTCTCAAAAAAAAAAAAAAAGAATTAGCCAGGAAGGCCAGGCATGGTGGCTCATGCCTGTAATTCCAGTACTTTGGGAAGCTGAGGTGGGTGGATCACCCAAGGTCAGGAGTTGGAGACCAGCCTGGCCAACATGGCAAAACCTCATCTCTACTAAAAATACAAAAATCAACAGCTGGTTGTGGTGGCATGTGCCTGTCATCCCAGCTACTCGGGAGGCTGAGGCAGGAGAATTGCTTGAACCCAGGAGGAGAAGGTTGCAGTGAGCCAAGATGGCACCACTGCACTCCAGCCTGGGCAACAAGGCTGAAACTCCATCTCAAAAAAAAAAAGCAATGTTTTGCAAGTTTGTTTTAAACAGCAAACTTTCTTCTAATGCAAACATCTATAGAACATCAATATGAAATATAGTCACGTGTGCCCCAGGTAACTGCAAGGAACTCCTAGCTCTCAGAGAAACAGCTTGAAAATCCTTGGCCTAAACTACAGAGCAATTTCTATTCTCTTTTGTATCTTGAGATGAAATCTTCTTTTTATTTAGACAAGATCTCATTATGTTGCCAGGCAGGAGTGCAGTAGCTATTCACAGGCTACTATTTGAAGTGGTAAGATCAGTTCTGGTTACTATACTTTAAAGCATCTTTGAAAATCTTGATCCTACAAAAGAATGATGCAAGGCAAGGATTTGAAAATGTATCATATTAAAAATCAGTGAGGGAGATGTTTTCCTCACTATGTCATGAAATATGTTCTTGAAATATGTACTCAAAAAAACCTGAACATATCTGGAAAAGAGACCAGGACTTATTCCATGTCTCCAGAAGGCAAAACTAGAAAAAAGACATAGTGTGTGTTAGTTTGTTAGGGCTGCCATAACAAAGTAGTTCAAACTGGATGGCTTAAAAGAAACCAGAAATTTATTGTCTCACAGCTCTGGAGGGCAGAAGTCCATGATCAAGGTGTCAGCAGAATCATGTTTTCTCCCACAGCTCCAGGGAAGAAACTTGCCCTGCCCCTTCCAGCCTCTGATGTCCCCAGCAATCCCTGGCATTCACTGGCTTGTCAGTGTATCACTCCATGACTACATAGTCTTCTCCCCTTGTGTGTCTGTGTGTCTGTGTCTCTTCTCCAATTCTTAGGACACCAGTTATATTGGATTAAGAGCACACTCTGGCATGACCTTACCTCAACTAGTGACATCTGCAATGACTCTATTTCCAAATAGGGTCACAATTTGAGGTACTGAGAGTTAGGCCTGTAACACATCTTACTGGAGGACACAATTCAATCTGTAATAGATAGTATGAAGGCAATCTGAAATATATAGTTTCTGAATATCACAGAAACATGTCTTCAAAATGCGCTGTCAGGTGTCTGTGTGTGTGTGTGTGTGAGAGAGAGACATGGTCTCATTCTATCTCCAGGTTGGAGTGCAATGGCACAATGCAACCTCCAACTCCCAGGCTGAAGCAATCTTTGCACCTTAGCCTCCCAAGTAGCTGGGACTACAGGTGCACACCACCACACTCAGCTAATTTTTTTTTTTTTTGTAATTTTGTAGAGACGAGGTTTTGCCATGTTGCCCAGGCTGGTCTTGAACTCCTGAACTCAAGCAATCCACCTGCCTTGACCTTCCGAAGTGTTGAGATTACAGGTGTGAGCCACCACACCTGGCCTGGAAGAAATAACTTTCTAATAATCAGATTTATTCGAAAGTGCAATGATTTCTGAGTTAGGTTAATCCCCGTAAATTAAGGTGATCAGGGTGATCACTTCAAAGACATTCAGAAATAATTTATTCATTGATTAGGCTTTTGAACTAGAAAGTATTAAATTCCTGGCTGGGCACAATGGCTCACGCCTCTAATCCTAGCACTTTGGGAGGCTGAGGCAGTCGGATCCGTTGAGGTCAGGAGTTCGAGACCAGCCTTGCCAACATGGTGAAACGCCATCTCTACTAAAAATAAAAAAATTGTCACTGTAACTAAGGATGTATTTTCTAGAATTTTATATAAATAAAACCATATAGGATATATGCTTTTTTGCTTGGCTATATTCATTCAGTATAACCAAAATTTATCAGGATACATCAACTTCATTACATCTATCAATAGCTTCTTCCTGTTTTATTGCTGAGTATTATTCCATTGTATGGAGATTTTGCTTATCTGTTCACCTATTGATGGACATTCGGGATGTTTCTAGTTTGGGCAGATTACATAAAACATAAATGTTTGATATAAACATTAGTGTACAAAGCCTTTTGTGGACATATGCTTTCTTTTCTCTTGGGCAAATAGCTAGGTGTAAAATGGCTGATTTGTATAGTAGGTATGTGCATAACTTTTAAAGAAACTGCCAAATTATTTTCCAAAGTGGTTGTACAATTCTAAATTCCCACCCGCAGCATAGGAGAGTTTCCATTGCTCCACATCCTTGCTAAAACTTGGTGAAATCCCGTCTCTACTAAAAAAAAAAAAAAAAAAAAAAAAAAAAAAAAAAAAAATATTAGCTGGGCATGGCGGTACACACCTGTAGTCCCAGCTACTCAGGAGGCTGAGGCAGGAAAATCGCTTGAACCTGGGAGGCAGAGGTTGCAGTGAGCTATCACGCCACTGCACTCCAGCCTGGCGACAGCGTGGGATGCTGGGGTAGTAGTAGTTCAGGCTTCTTGTTTTAGGCATATCCTGGGCAACTATCCTTGTGATACTACTGCCCACACAGTGGGTCAGTTTCATTACTATTTCTTCCCAATTGACAAATGTCCCGAGGACAAAAGCTACTCTTCGTTGCTGGGCTCATCTCTCCGCTAGTGGAAACTGAAGAACCAAATTACTTAAATCTTACCCTGATTCACAAGGACCTACATCATCCCAAATACCCTGCTCACCCTGAACCAGCCATGCCGTTCTTTGTGCTGATTTTCATGCACGCTCCTCTCCTGTCCTAGCTTTTTGTACTTGGGAACTCTTAAACTCATCTACAAAGTTTACAATTTTCACACCATGACAAGAGTATTTTTATGAGATGGAGTCTTGCTCTGTCACCCAGACTGGAGTGCAGTGTTTGGTCTCAGCTCTGCAACCTCTGCCTCATAGGTTCATGTGATTCTAGTGCCTCAGCCTCCTGAATAGCTGGGATTACAGGTGCACACCACCACGCCTCGCCAATTTTTTGTATATTTAATAGAGATGGGGTTTCTCCATGTTGGCCAGGCTAGTCTCAACCTTCTGGCCTCAAGTGATCCGCCTGCCTCAGTCTCCCAAAGTGCTGGGATTACAGGTGTGCACCATTATGCCTGGTCCATGACAATATTAAAAAAAAATAAATCCACAGGGTGCACGTGCAGGTTGATTACACTGATGTATTGCATAAATGCTGGAGGTTTGGACTGTATTGAACCACTCGCTCAAATAGTGAACACAGTACCCAATGGGTGGTTTTTCAAACCCTGGGACCCATCCCCCACTCCCGTGTCTATCTTTATGTATGACAGTACTTTTCGCAGACGTTTCTGTGATATTCAGAAACTACCTGCACCTCTTAAGGCTTGTCACATTTTACATGATGTGCTTTTCTATCACCTCCCTTATTACATAGGCCCTTTGAAGATACATACTTCATCTCTCATCCTTCTTGGCATATGAAAGGTACACAGTAACTACCTGTTTAATGTTGGTTTTTAACCTCTATGTACATCAGGTTTACCTTTATGATTTTATGGTTGAGATGCATTTAGTTTAAAATAATTTGTGACAAGTAATTTGCCTTGGAAATAAAGATATGAAAAACACCTATAAAAAAGAAGCCAAAACCAATGAAGAATGATTAATGATTTATTTAAAAGTAACTTTCTCAAACTCTCTGGGATAGAAAGAGCAGGGTATTCTGCTATAACATTTTACTCAGATGGTGGTTCCAGACTTATGTTTCAAAATCGCTAGCACCTAAGTTTGTTTGAGAAAGATAGGATAAAAATACAAGTATAATCAAGTTAATTCAATACACACTTATTAAATGCCTATATGCTACAGGTACTGTATGCTACGTACTGTGTGCTATGTGCTGGGGCCACAAACACAATTTCAACACTGTCCCTACTGTTAAAAATTTCAGGATAGATGACTGGCAGGCAGTGGGGAGAGAAGAAAGGGCAAGGATGACAACCTTTCAGCTACCTTTGAACTAGGCATTTCGTGTAGAAACACAGATCACGAACATTCTAGGAACAGGGAAGAACATTAGCAAAGGACAATGGAGGTTTGCATTGCTACTGCTTATGAAACAAGGTTTATGAGGCTGAAGAGCAGCCTAGGGACACCTAGGCCAGGTAGTGAAAGACCCTAATAGTAAGGAGACTTGGAGAGAGGGTAGAAACCTCAGAGATGTTTTCAAGTTACACTCAGCAGGACTTGAAAAATGCAAGAAGCAGAGGACTACTCATGAGTGTCACTGCTTGGTTAACTAGGTTGGATAGATACGTCATAAAATTATAGCAGGATAAAAGAAACGTTTTCATTGGGGTAAGTATGGAGACATAAAATTTTAATGTTGAATTGGCTATCTGCAGGATATAGCCATCTATATCAGGTGCTTGCCTGATGAAACATTCACCCACATGAAGTCCTTGAAGGCCAGGTACAGACACGAGAAGATACTTCCTACCTTAGTTGATAAACTTTCCTTTTAAAATATTTCCATAATCCATTTAACTGTAAAGGGTATAGGGATTCCCACTTACATATTTCACGTTATCCAGGCAAACATTAAAAATAAATCTCACAGGCAACTAAAAAAATGGTTGAAAGGGGCCCCAAACAGGAGAGAGAACCACTGTGGCTTTGAGCTTTACTATCCAAGTACACAAAACTCTTAGCTGTGTCACTTGACCCTTCAATTCAGCTTATGTTTAATCTTGTTATCTATTATGTTTGTGTGAAAATGAGGACGTCAACAGAATCACTTATCCAGAGTAGCTTAAACTACTGGAGAAATCAGATCCTACCATGGGAGGTAGAAATTACTTTTAAGGATTATAATAAAGGAGAAGGGCACCATCAAAGTACAAAGGAAGATGGATCATATATTTATCTAACCATCTACTAACATAGTTGTGTAGGTCGGGACGAACAGCTTGAGACATGATTGTTTTTATGGCAGAATGGCTGCCTCAATGACTAAGGTGCTCCTGAGGCAAGCAGATCCCCTGTAGAAAAGAAAACTTATAATTACCAGCAGAGCATATTTAATTGTCGGGAATAACAGATACTGATAGCCCCTCTTGCGATTATTTCTTTTCTCTTCTTCCAGCTTCAAGAGTCACTCATTTAAGTCAATTAGTTGATCTGTTTGTATACTCCATAAAGCATCCAGAAGTTCTTTAAAGTATGTCCTTAATTAATTGTACGACTTGAAGTTCAGCAACATCAGACTCATGACTACTCTAAGCAAGTGCCCAGGTCTCCATTTCCACCTTCTCTGAAAACATAGTCTTTAATTGCGACTTATTGAAACATAAAGAAACACTAAAACTGGCTATATGTTACATAAAGATGATGTGTTAAATAGGTGGTTTAAGTGACTATCTTCATTCTGTTGCACTCATTTTGGAAATGGACATGCTTTAAAAGGCAGTCTTTTGCAAAGAGTAACTACTGTACAAATAAAGTTTTACATCATAAACTAAAAAGAGGTCTGATATCTATCCAATTTAGTATTCAAGTCTACAGAAAAAATTCAACGACAACTGCTTTATTATTAAAAGTTATGAAATTCCATAAAGCACACAAAGTAATCTGCATTCAACAAGTCTGATACATGTATTTAAAAATATATAACATAGATTTGTTTTAACATTTATATTCTATTTAAAAAGTAGTGACTTTACATATTTTGCAACTTGAATTTATAAAATGCATACATCCACCTTATTCAAATCTTCAAGCATGAGCTTTCATTCCTATTAATAAAACGCATAATCTGTAGTTCTGAATGATGAAAGGAAAATGGTACCAACTAAAATGAAAAAATTCATTTTGACCTGAACATGCATTTAGTTTTTGGCTACTAATCAACTCAATAATCCATTCAAATAATTATCTTAGCTTAAGCCTGACCATCAATTTGCCTTTACATAAGCCATCTGTGGTTAACTATGAAGAGATGCATTTTCATGGTATCTGACAAAATTTAACAAGTTCCTTATGGTAGATTTCAGGCTTTAAATTGTATGTTTCAGGTTTCAAAAGAGGCAGGATAATTCAATCTTTCCACCTACCAGAAAATCTGATAAGTGATGTCATTCTGAAATCATGTTTTTGCCTTTGAGAAAACTTAGAATTGTTGTAGAACCAATAAGAAAATAGCTTAAAATTGTGGTAGGACCAATCTTTTCTCAAAATCCAGAGAGTATTATGTGCCAAGAAATAGAACAAGAACTGGATCTCTCCTTTTCCCAGTCACTCACTCACCATCTAAAATCGGAGTTCTTGAGGTATGATAAGATAGATGAGCTCCTATTCAGCATTCCTTCCACATATTCAAAATACCCTCAGATATTTTAACAAACATTTTTTTCATAAAAAAAGTCATTTAATCATTCTGAAGACTCAAAAATACAAGTCACAATATTAATATGTGAAAATTAAAATTACAATTAACATCTCACCAGGATCATAGAACCCTAACTTCAACTTTCAGGACAAAGAGTTAAGTTTTAAGTACTTCTAGATTTTATGTGTCTCTAATGGTAATAATGCACATAAACCTATCTTTAAATTAGCAAACAGACCAGACATGGTGGCTTGTACCTGTAATCCAGGCACTTTAAGAGGCTGAGGCAGGAGGAATGCTTGAGCCCAGGAATTCAAGATCAGCCTGGGCAACATGGTGAGATCTCGTGTCTTAAAAATATATATGTCTCCAGGCATCCTGGCCTACACCTGTAGACTCAGCTACTCAGGAGAGGCTGAGGCAGAAGGAGTGCTTGAACCAAGAAGGTCAAGGGTGCAATGATTGTGCCACTGCACTCCAGGCTGGGCAAGACCCTGTCTCATAAACAAAAACAACCCATACACAATTCATGTTGAGAAAGCAAGTCTCCCACGAATTATTTTTAAAAAATAATTCCAGGCTGGGCACAGTGGCAGTGGCTCATGCTTGTAATTCCAACACTTTGGGAGGCTGAGGTGGGCATATCACTTGAGGTCAGGAGTTTTGACACCAGCCTGGCTGACACTGTGAAACCTCGTCTCTACTAAAAACACAGAATTTGGGCAGAGCGCAGTGGCTCACGCCTGTAATCCCAGCACTTTGGGAGGCCGAGGTAGGCGGATCATGAGGTCAGGAGTTCGAGACCAGCCTGTCCAACATGGTGAAACCCCGTCTCTACTAAAAATACAAAAAATTAGCCGGCATGGGGGTACGCGCCTGTAGTCCCAACTACTTGGGAAGGTGAGGCAGGATAATCGCTTGAATCCAGCAGGCAAAGGCTGCAGTAAGCTGAGATCATGGCACTGCACTCCAGCCTGAGCAACAGTGTGAGACTCTGACTCAAAAAAAAAACAAAAACAAAACAAAACGAAGTATTAGTCAGGTGTGGTGGCGCATGCCTGTAATCCCAGCTACTAGGGAGGCTGAGGCAGGAGAATCGCTTAGACCCAGGAGGTAGGGGTTAAAATGAGCCAAGATCATGCCACTGCACTCCAGCCTGGGCAACAGAGCAACACTCCATCTCAAAAAAACATAAAAAATAGTAATAATTCCACATCTCAAAATGACTTAGAAGTTTAAAGGGAAAAATAATTTGCAAGGGCAATAATTAGGCTTTGGGAGTCTTCATCTAAAAATAGTAAAAATTTCCTTAATATTAGTAATGAAGAATTACAGCTAACAGCTCATTTACCAAGTAATTATTCAACAAATTTAGCTATCCATCTATTGAACTGAAATTAGTATCAGAAGTTCCATGTGTTTTATTTGTACGAAGAAGAGCCTTTTTTTTTTTTTTTTTTGGAGACAGAGTTTTTTACTATTGTTGCCCAGGCTGGAGTGCAGTGGCGGGATCTCGGCTCACCATAACCTCCACCTCCTGGGTTCAAGTGATTCTCCTGCCTCAGCCTCCCGAGTAGCTGGGATTATAGGCATGCACCACCATGCCCGGCTAATTTTGCATTTTTAGTAGAGACGGGGTTTCACCATGTTGGTCAGGCTGGTCTCGAACTCCCGACATCATGTGATCTGCCCACCTCGGCCTCCCAAAAGTGCTGGGATTACAGGAGTGTGCCACCACATCCCACTGGAAGGAGAGCCTTTTTAAATTTTTCAAAAATTTATGGCATAATTTTAATATCTTCTTTCTCTAGATTCCCTAACCTCAAAAAAAAAAAAAAAAAATTAAAAGTGAGAAATGGAAACTGCTGAAGATGAGTACGTTGGATATCTATGGGAAGAGACAGAAAAATAGGAAGAAAAATAAAGAAGGGATTTTAAAAATTTTAAAAAGGACTACGAAGAGAACTGTGGCCAGTTGGTGCAGATTAAAAGACACCTTCTTCACAGACCTCAATCATGCATAGGCAGTAAGGGCATTACTGTAACACAGAACAGTATAGTAGCCGATTCTGATAATGCATCCTCAGAAAATAATAATATTGATTAAGCTTCAGTTCTTTTTGAAAAGCAATTTACATACACAATTACATGTAACTGGACATTTTAAGCATTCAGCTAAGATATGTACAAAAAAATTAATGAAAGTGAGATCAAGAAATATAAGCAGCAGCAACCATAAAGGCTTAGAACTAGTGACACTGAATTCTTTATTTAAAAAAATTTTTGAACACACAGTACCTCCTCTTCTCTTCTATTTTTAGGAAGAAGTTATAACAAGTTTTAAATATCTCAATTCTCAAAAACAATAGGCTTTTAAAAAATAAGACTTGATTACCAGAAACAGTATGTAGTTACATAACCATTTTCATATCACTACTCATTTCCATTATTTACCAATTCATCTTTGATGCAATTTGGAAACAATTAAGCAGTTACTAGACACCTGTTTTAGAATCTGAAGAAAGGATTATCCACCACAGGAATCTAATGATACATATATTTGCATACATTTAAAATTTCATAAGGGAAAAAGTAATAAACTATTCTAGTTACTTTATACCAAATATTGATATTTCTAGTCAAAACAACAAGGATTCAGATCTTTCTCCAGGTGAACTGTTGATTATATAAAAGCTATTTCCAGCACTTTCTTCTGGGGATTAAAAATGCTTTATTTCCCTGCTGGCTAAAATGATAAATTACATGTCACAAATAAGTCCTTCAAAAGTGAGTATTAATTCCTTAAGAGAACCACCATAAAATGTGTTCTTAAAAAAATTATCTTAAAAACTGAAAACAATCCTTCTGTTTAAAACCTATGGCATTAATTCCTACTTGACCAAAAAAAGGAAGAAAAAAAGGGAAGGGCACCATGTTCATGATCTAAGTGTGCATAAATAAGGAAGTGAGTGTTATCACCATCTTAATAGAATTTGGCAAACCAGAAGAAGGGACTAAAAATAAATAAATAAATAAATAAAAAAGAAGAGTGTATATTATCTTCTAAGTATGAAAGTCTAATTCTGTAGGCCTTTGTAGCAAATAGTGCCCGCCAAGGGAATGCAGGGAGGAGGCAAGTAGCATATTACTATATACATTTTCTCGATATTCTGGTTGTCTTTCAATATTACAGAGAAATATTCTTTTTATGATTACAAGCCGTTCATCTACTGCCCTCTGTAAAGCAATGACTCAGATAAATGCCTTATGACTTTCCATAATGTAACTTACATATAAATTAAATCTAAGTGCAAGGAGTTTTCAATGATTCCTAAATTCAAGAGAGTGTTGTTAATCTGACTATGAATTTTGAATGTCTGTGCTCCTATATTTTAGGATATTTCCTCTTATTTTCTTCTCCTTAAACCATAAGATGACTGAAATTATTTCATTTTCCTCTACTTTCCTCTGTTTCATTTTAGTTTACTTTATGGTATTTATATGTAGAGAGAGAGTTACGTTAAAATATTGTTATAAAAAACTCAACTGAGGCTATATATGACCTATTACTCTATAGTATAGCATTGTTATCTTTGACCTAGTATATTAATTCCTTTGGTGAATAAATGTCACCAGTCATTTCTTTATAAAAGCATTTTAGCAAGAGGACCAGTAATATGGAGAGAGATTTCTCCCTCACCCCCAGAAAAAGATCAAGTCAAACAGTAGTGTAGAGCAGTTATGTAAAATATGAAAATACATAATTTACAACTGCAATTTTCGTATTAAAAGCAGTTTAAAACTATGAGGAATTCAAAGACTTTCTATCTTGATTAAACAGGCCAATAATAAAACTGACAGAGATCACTGTGAGAATTTATATATGTATCTAGTAGAGACAGAACAAAACTGTTTATAATTTTTTTAAAGTGGTCATTGTTAATTAGCAGTATATAAACAGTGTCCACAATTTGGTGGCTGGCCACGGCTTTAATTTTTTTTCAAGTTATTTCTATAGCAGACATATTTTTGAAGTCTACCCACACCCCTGAGTTCAGTAATTATACTTTTAGAGTGTAAAATTATATGCCCTTAATTAACAACATGTACAAAGCTACAAAATGTCATCTATACAGATTAAAAACAATTTTAAAATATTATTTACCAATTATTGATTGAATGGTTTTACTGGGGTACATATTTCAAACCTTTCAGCCAATTGGCTTTTAGCTTTAAGCCCAAATTGATTCATATATTCACTGCAGGATATTTCAAAAAGAGTGCAACAATAAGGCATTAGTAAAAATAACATTGTAGTAGAAACAGATTTTGCATATGTGAAAAGGTAATTTATAAAATACATTAATCACTTTTTTTTTTAAAAAGAACTTAGTTGTAGTATCATTAACTCACATGGTACTGAGAATTGGACCTTTCAACAATTTTTTTATAGAAAATTTTATCTTGCTGTAAGCAAAGTCTTTTCAACAACAACAAAACAAAACCCTCCAGGAAAAACTATATGGCTGTGAGACAAATAAGCAAACATACCATTTGATAGCGATTTTTGCCTAAATTTTAAAATAAAAATGTCCACACTCTTTAGTTAAAACATTAAGCCTCTGTCAAAAATGTATTTCTTATTTTAGGGTACAGGATTAAAGGACAAGATGATACTTACAAGTAAAGAAAATTTACAAGAAAAAACAAAAGTTTTTCAATAAAAGTATTGTAACATTCAAACTGGACTTATAACAAAAGAAACAAGACTTCAAACAAAAATGTTTATGGGTTTTCCAAACATAAATCAATGAAATAGTGTTTAGGCAGTAGGGCTCATGCTGATGGCTAGCAGGAAGTTAACAGAGTATAATCTACTTGGAAAAAAATTTTAATGTACAAATAAGCCCAAATTATGGACTGCAGCAATTTAATCATCACTGCCATTTTTCTTACTTCCAAAATAAAGCCTTGATTAAACCATTCATACCCTATATTACTCATACCTTTACTTCAGAGATTGAGGAACTATATACAACAAATGAATTTATTTTCACCATAGGGATAACATACTGTACCTCTCTGCCAATGTTACTTGAAAATCTTCCATGTCAAAACAACTTGACAGCAGATATAAACAATTAAATAAATATGCAATGATCTTTCATTACAGTCTTTTAAAGACGCATGTTAATTCATGCTGTTAATCTTAGAATCACAGTGCATAGAATCCAAATATAAACAGTTGGGGTGACTTTTAACGTAATGTTGGATCCCTCACTTTATTTATATTCCCACTATAACCGATAAGTTCATTTCATAGGCCCTATCATGCATTAATCATTGAGTGGCAGGAGTTAATGAAAACTTTTCCTATTACAACGTCCATTGCCGGCAATGAACGTACCACAACCACCAAGGAAGTCATTGTTATTGCACAATACATGAGGACCTGGAGCTTTTCCAAAAGCTTAAAAAAATAAAAATAAAAAATGGAATTATATTTGACGTTTCCTGACACCTGCATTAATACTGTATGACTAATAAAAGCATGTCAGTTGCCTGGACTGAACCAGCGATCAACATGCGCCCAGAATGCACACGAGTAAAAATGCAGTAAAAGGAAGAAGTCTTCATTGCCTATAGGTCACTTCCAGTCAAAGGTTAAAGTTCAAAGACTGAATGATCAAAGTGCTCATTTTCTCAGTAGGACTATCTTCTGCTAGGAGGATGATAACAGTGGCATCAACAAGTATCATCTTTAAGAAAAGGAGAAAAAAGATAATTAAAAAGTGCAGTATGTGTAAGTAAATCCTACAAGTTTGTTTAATGTAGAAATAATTTCAATTAGTAAGAGGTACACAGTTTAAATGTCTGATTTGCCTCCCCTAAACCTGTGAATACAAAGTGCAATATGCTTTCAATTATACAGTGACAAACAAATTAGTTCTTTCAGGGAAATAGTAGTTCACACAAACCTTAAAAAGGTATGTTATTAATATGTTCTATTTAAAACTATAAACTGATATATGTTGGCACATATTCAGGATGTATCAATCTTAAGAGAATTGTTTTATGAGCAACAAGTTAACACTGTAATGAGACAGGAAGTAAACTCCTAACCAACAGTGCCATGCTATTGAACACAGAATAATACATGATATGTCTTTAGACATGAAGTAACCATTCTTCAATGAGATACAATCTCCAAATCAATAAATTGTTGAGATTAATTTCCCTTTAGAAAATAAGCTTTCACGCTGGACAGGGTGGCTCACCTCTATAATCTCAGCACTTTGGGAGGTGGAGGTGGGCGGATTACTTGAGGTCAGGATTTTGAGACCAGCCTGGCCAACATGGTAAAACCCTCACTCTGCTAAAAATACAAAAATTAGCCAGGCATGGTGGCACGAACTGGTAGTCTCAGCTACTCAGAAGGCTGAGGCAACGGAATAGCTTGAACTCAGGAGGCAGAGGTTGCAGTGACCCAAGATCACACCACTGCACTCCAGCGTGGGAGACAGAGGGAGACTCTGTTCAAAAAAACAAGAACAACAACAAACAAACAAAAAAAAAAAACAGAGAAAGAAAAGCTTTCAGCAAGTATAGATACATATGCAAATAGGATCATTAAAAAAACTCATAAAATTATTTAACAATAACTTCTGGCAGCCTCAGCACATACTTATATAACATAGACAACTTTAGGATTATTTATTTTACAAAATTTATTTCACAAAACATATCTGAAGGACTTACTTCGAGGATGAATTATTCTTCAGAAGAAAGCAACATAAACTAGGCCGGACACGGTAGCTCACACCTGTAGTCCCAGCACTTTGGGAGACGGAGGCGGGCGGATCACGAGGTCAGGAGATCGTGACCATCCTGGCTAACATGGCTAACTCATCTCTACTAAAAATACAAAAACTTAGCCAGGTGTGGTGGTTCACACCTACAGTTCCAGAGGCTTAGGCAGGAGAATCACTTGAACCTGGGAGGCAGAGGTTGCAGTGAGCCAAGATCACGCCATTGCACTCCAGCCTGGGCAACAAGAGTGAAACGCCATCCCCACCTCCAATCCAAAAAAAAAAAAAAAGAAAGAAAGAAAAGAAACTGGTGGCCAAGAGTTGTGAAAGTACTCAAGGAAAAAAATTCTGAAAATTCTAGCCAAAATATTTTACAAATTGTCTGATATGGTTTGGATATCTCCCCCTTCAAATCTCATGTTGAAATGTGTGATACCCCATGTTGGAGAGGGGCCTACTGGGGAGGTGTTTGGGTCATGGGGGCAGATCTTTCAGGAATGGGTGCCCTCTTTGCAGTCATGAGTTCACATGAGATCTGATTGTTAAGAGTCTGGGACCTCCTTCCTCTGTCTCTTGCTCCCTTCTCTTGCCATGTGACTTGCCTGCTTCCCCTTCACCTTCCGCCATTAGTAAAAGCTTCCTGAGGCCTCACCAGAAGCAGATGCCAGTACTATGCTTCTACACAGTCTGCCAAACTGTGAGCCAAATAAACTTCTTTTCTTATAAGTTAGTCTCAGGTATTTTAGAGCAACACAAAACAGATTAATACACTATCTCATGTTAGAATTGATATACTGCTAATTAAAAACCAGTAAAATCTGACTTCTAAGCTGGGCAAACTCTAGAGTATTCCATGATCCAGTAATTTCAAGGGGGAAACAGACTGGAGTTTAAAAATAATCATCCCTAATTTATTTGATGCTTTTAAATAAGTAAGAATAGTATCTTTAAGAAAACAAGTAGATAGTTTATATTCTCTAAGGTTCACTCAAAATTTTCTTGGCAATGCACAATGGCTCACGCCTATTAATTCCAGTATTTCTGGAGGCGGAGGTAGATGGACTGCTTGAGCCCAGGAGCTCAAGATCAGCTCAGGCAATATGGTAAAATCTTGCCTCTACAAAAAATACAAAAATTAGCCTGGCATGGTGGTGTGCACCTGTAGTCTCAGCTACTTGGGAGGCTGAGGCAGGAGGATCACCTGAGTCTCAGTGGTTGAGGCTGCAGAGAGCTGTGATCCCTAGGCAACACTGTCTCCAAAAAAAGTGATGTTCCGGCTTGGCACGGTGGCTCATGCCTATAATCCCAGCACTTTGGAAGGCCGAGGCAGGTGGATTACAAGGTCAGGAGTTCAAGACGTGCCTGGCCAAGAGGGTGAAATCCCGTCTCTACTAAAAATACAAAAATTAGCCACGCATGGTGGTGTGTGCCTGTAATCTCAGCTACTCAGGAGGCTGAGGCAGGGAATTGCTTGAGCCTGGGAGGTGGAGGTTGCAGTGAGCCGAGATCATGCCAGTGCACTCCAGCCTGGGTGACAGAGCAAGACTCTATCTCAAAAAAAACAAAAAAACAAAACAAAACAAAACAAAAAAAAACAAAACTTGTGATGGCTATAAAACAAACTGAGGAATATGAAAAAGTTCCTTAAAACACCACTTCTGCAATAGAGTAATACTCTATAGAGTTTCAGGGTAGATCCCTGAAACACTAAAACTACTCATACTTAAATCTCTAAGCTAAAAGATGGCACTAAATTCTACTTAATATGCCAAGATGGTATTAAACTCTACCTAATATGTCAAACTACTGGGGATAAATTTTAGGGTGACACAAGATAACAATGTATACAATAAGAAAAGTGATAGATAAAATTCAATTTGAATATAATGTTATCCAGTTAACTACTAATAAACTTGTATCTCCAAAGACATACCATCTTTGATAGGTGATAGCATAAATGCATCTTTCTTTATTAGCTTGTTCATTGCAGGAGGATTTTCGTATAGTAGGTTTGTGTAGAATATGCTACCAAAATGATTAGGAAATCTTTGTGAAGCTATTTTCAGTATCACAATCCCTGTCTTAGACTGATATACTACCCACTTTGAATACCCTAGTTTAGAAGAAACAAATGATACTTAACAGCTGGATCCACAGGGACTTGCAGGATTAAAAATCCACTATGGCTTTATGTAATCAAGAGTTTATAAGCAAACTCTAAGTACAGATACAAGTATGAGCCAAAGCCATGGCCATCCTTTTTCTAGATAGGAGAGCCATAACTAAGAAGCAAAAAACTTATCTGTTAGTAGAAAGAACATAGTTTGCTAGCAAGATGAAAGTATTATTGGATACCAGGACAGACTAACTCCAAAAACACAAAAAACAAAAAATGTTGTCAGAGTAAACCCATTTTGGGCTGAGACAAACACAGGCTGACAAAAGGTGGTAAAAGGATGGTATGTTTAGGCTGGGCGTAGTGGCTCACACTGTAATCTCAGCACTTTGGGAGGCCAAGGTAGGTAGATCACCTGAGTGAGGGAATGTATTCTCTTACCGGGTCCACGAGGGGGTGTAGTTTTAAGGGCAAGAATTTCCCAGCGCCATGCTCCCCCCAACCCCCCACACCCATCTCTCTCCATCCGGAAGACTCGGGAAGAAACTAAGAGTCAATCACCTCAGCGGAAGTTTAAAGGAACTCCTTTCATTGGCCAAAGGTACTAGGGGAGGTGGGAATTTCTCCCAGGATAAATTCCTCTGCTCCTTCACCCACACGGGATTTCCAGCTCTCTGGAATCCCCTCCCACCCAGTGTGGAAGCTGCTTTTCCTCTCCTAAACCCCATCTCTCTCTCTCTCAATTCCTTTCCACTCAGTGTGGAAGCTGTCCTTCCTCTCCTGGATTCCATCTTTCTGGATTCTCTCACTCAGTGTGAGGAGCTTTCCTTCTCTGGTTTTCCCTCTCTGGGAACCCTTCCCACTCAGTGTGAAAGCGGCTGGCTTTTCTTTCTCTCACTCAGTGTGAGAGCTAGCTGTTTCTTCCTCTCTCTCCTTTTTCTCTTTCTCTATCTAAATAAATCACTTTCTGCAACCACTTTTTGAGTCCGGTATTTTACTTTATTAGCACACTGCACCATGGTCTCCTCTCTCATTCTTGAGAGTGACAGACCAAGAACCTGAAGAAACGTCCTCTCGGAAGCTGAGGGCTCCCCGAACCCCAACATGAGGTTGGGAGTTCAAGACTAGCCTGACCAACATGGAGAAACCGCGTCTCTACTAAAAATAACAAAAAATTAGTTGGGTGTGGTGGCACATGCCTGTAATCACAGCTACTCGGGAGGCTGAGGCAGGAGAATCACTTGAACCTGGGAGGCGGAGGTTGCAGTGAGTCCAGATCATGCCACTGCACACTGGCCTGGGCAACAGAGTGAAACTCTGTCTCGAAAAAAAAAAAAAAAAAAAAAAAAAAGGTATATTTAACCTCTTGGCTACAGTATCTGTGGCAAGATAATGGCTTGAAGAAAAATCTAATATTAATCATTTATATTTTTCCTGGAACTACAGAAGCCTCTACTAAAATTACACTTTCAAATATAACATATGAACTATCAGATTCAAAGAGGTGACACCTACCATGGCTAACTTCACTGGGCTTCTGGGAAATGTAAATGAGAGAGAATTGTATTAGAAGAAGGTCATTTAGTTTTCTCCTGAGAATAAAAACTATCAAATAGTTTCCAACTATCATGGAAACCCATCTCCTTGGATATCCCCAGGGACTGAAGACTAGGAAAAAAAAAAAAAGGAACACAGTAATATAGGTCAGTAGCTATGAAAGTGGATGCTACCCCCAAGAAAGAGATTTACAGTTTTATCTCTCAACAATTTAGGGAATTAAAAGTTTCCTTTAATGAACCAATTCAATAAATATTTCAAAATAGACAGACAACAGACTTGTTAACCAGCAGCAAACAGAAGGCACAAACAAACTGAGTAAAAGTCTGGAGTCAGCAATTTAGTAAATGGTTTTGTAACTCTAAAAGGTTAAGTACAAGTAAGAAAGTTCACAACACAGGTAAATCTATGGACAGCAACTATATAGCAGGAAGAAAAGGAGTTTGATACTACTAGTCTGAGACAATTTTATGCTCCTGCCCTCTTGCAATCTTTGTATTTCTATAGAAATGTTCCGGTTCAACAGAATCAGAATGTAGTCCATAGTTTTTAAAAAATGATATTCCTCTACATCTCCCCCAAAGTACAGAGTCATCATTTTGTTGGACATGCTATCTAAACATTATGCCAATTCATTTCCTACAAGCCTAGGTCTCTGAAGCCAGTCTTCAACAGCGGCCTTAAGTTACATAGGGTGAGCATCCCTAATCCAATATCTGACACTTTTTAAGCGTTAACATGACACCCAAACTGGAAAATTCCAGACCTGACCTCATGTGACAGGTCACAGTTAAAACACTGTTTCATACAAAAAATTACTTAAAATGGTGTATAGGTCCGGTGCAGTAGCTCATGCCTGCAATCCCAGCACTTTGGGAGGCTGAGGTGGGCAGAGTGATTGAGTCCAGAAATTTGAGACCAATCTGGGCAACATGGTGAAATCCCATCTATACCCCTCCCAAAATATAAAAAAAATTAGCTGGAAATGGTGGTATGTTATCTATAGTCCCTGTTACTTGAGACACTCAGGTGGGAGGATCACCTGAGCCCAGGAGGTAGAGGCTGCAGTGAATATGATCACATCACTGCGCTCCAGCCTAAGTGACAGAGTGCAATTCTGTCTCAAAAAATAAATGAAGTTTTGTGTAAAATTACCCTCAGATCATGTGTTTAAGGTATACATGAAACATACATAAATTTCATGTTTAGATTTGGCTCCCATCCCCAAGATAGCTCATTATGCACATGCAAATATTCAAACAAAACAAACTGAAATCCAAAACACTTCTGGTCCTAACCATTTCAAATAAGAGATATTCAACCTATAGTTTATAACCAACCATTCAATTTTCTAAAACTTTAAAAAGAATAGTTCCAGACACAGATCTGTTCTCCCCTCTGTGGGAAGCAAATCATTTATGAATTTAAGTTGTATATGCCTGAGACTGACCTCAGAAAACAAATAGATCAATATAAATAATGGATTTTAGTTGGCTACCTCATTGAAATTATTTTTATGGTCTTACAAAGAGACATACTTTCTAACTTTCTCAAAAACAATGATTATGTCTGTGTTATGATACAGAACTTTGAGGTCTCATTCATTTATTTGTGCATGGAACTGTATGCAGATCTGTTTTCTAAGGAAGATTCTAGCCCTGAATCATAAAATTCTTCAGCCCATCTATATGTTGAGGTGAGCTGTCTACTTTGAGTACCTACTTTGGTTAGGCTTCTTTATTTTTTGAACCCTATTCTCCCTGCTCAACTGATTATTCAAAGCCTAAGAATCCCCTCCACTCCCCTACTGCCTTAACTGGTAACGAATATATTTGCATTTCAAAGCAGGTGTAACTTTAATTCATTAATTAATAGAAACTATAAAAGAATTCTGGAAAACAAGTTGATAGTCAACTTCAAGTAATAAAGAAATGTGCAGTCACTATCAAGACAATTTTTTATTTAATATATCCAAAGACCTCTAAACACTAATGGGGTGACTTTTACATTGTAACAAATCACTGTGTGCTAAGTAAAAACCTCAAAAATAAATAAATACAAGGTACGATGCATATAAAGACAGTAACAGTGGGGTAAACAGTGACTGGCCTAATTCTTAAGGGATTCTAACTAATAATCTAGAAAACCACAAATTTAAGCTGAGAGAGGTCTCTTCCAAGAACTTTAACACTGGTATCTGGTAGCTCAGCTTTAGCATGTCAGCAGAGTCCTCCTCCTCTTACAAAACCAGGAAGTGAATTTCAGATTTGTTGTTTTTCATTAGCTGTGCTTCCATCCTGCATCCAGCATCCAGGAAGTCCCCTTTCGAGTATACATATAGTCACTAATCTAAGCCAAAAACCTCTCTTGCCTATTTGCTTAGATCTGACAAACACTGACTCACCTTGACTCAAGTATGTTGGGAAACACCACACAGGAACACTGTGGACCTTGAGACCTGAGGCATACAATTCCACTAAGTTTCTAGAAATTGCAATGCTAAGTGTTTCAGTGAGTTTATCCAATTCTTAGCCTTTGTTCAGTCTCTGATCTTTCTGCCTTGAAGGTCACATAAGGAAACTGGCCTATTCTGTAATCCTTTGAAAATTAGATGATGCTAAGAAACATCAACAGTCCATATTTCTTGGTAACTGAGTGTTATACTGGAACTAAAGCAGCTAAGAAGACAAAGGTATGCTGACTTGTGGAAAGTTCTTATAAACAAAATTAATGTGTTAGGCTTTTTATAAAAATATGATTATCTTTGATAAGATTATCCAAATTTATCTATAATGCCAGGAAAAGATATTATTCACATTGCCTGTGACTGCTATTCTGATATATAAAAAGAAGACAATATGTGCTACACAGCTGACAAGCATTAGCTTTTTAAAAGTAAAGGAAAAGTTCAAAGAAGATTCTCTGCAGTCATCCTAGTTGGATGACAGAACAACTGCTTTACCATCTCAATGTATAACAAATATTACCATTCCTCGATTGCCTATGAAGGTCACTTTCAAAACAAAGTTGTCCCTTAAAGGGAGAATGGTGCAGGGGAATGATTCAAACATTCAGTGTTCAAGGAAGAGGAGAAAATATATATTAAGAGATAAGACCTGTAATCCCAGCACTTTGGGAGGCCGAGGCAGGAAGATCATGAGGTCAAGAGATCGAGACCATCCTGGCCAACATGGTGAAATGCTGTCTCTACTAAAAATTAGGTGGGCGTGGTGGCATGCGCCTGTAGTCCCAGCTACTTGGGAGGCTGAGGCAGGAGAACTGCTTGAACCCCAGGAGGCGGAGATTGCAGTGAGCCGAGATTGCGCTACTGCACTCCAGCCTGGTGCCTGGTGACGGAGCAAGACTCTGTCTCAAAAAAAAAAGCATGGTCATTCCAAGTCAATAAACCAAGGATATTTTAAAGAGAATTATCTGTAAATGAAAAAAAAAATTCTATGTACCCAGGATTGGGGACTGAACTAGAACAGTCATAATTTCGGTGAATGAGAATTCAGTGCCTTTTAAAAATAGCTTATTTGCATTAGTGGGGAGAGGTGAATGAAGAAGGGATACCTTTAGTCAGTTTATAGGAAAAACGAATTACTGTATGAACGTCAGACTATTTTATATTATGTAAAAGGTAAATTTGGTTTGAAAGCCTTTGTTTTTGGTACTTCTCAGCTTACTTGAAAATTATGTCTCCAAACTACTAAAAAGAACTTTCTACTTCTGACATGAAAGTGTGGATTTCTGAGTAACGTAAAAACTGTTAACTCTGTGAAAAATAACTTCTATTATAAATTGTACTTTAAAGAACTAATCCTTGTATTTCTGGTTTTATCTTTCTCCATTTCTTATTCAAAAGCAGTAAGAAGAAACTGTGAAGATTTTTTTTTTTTTTTTTTTTTTGAGACAGAGTCTCAAGCTTTCACCTAGGCTGGAGAGAAGTGGCATGATCTTGGCTCTGCTCACTACAACCTCTGCTGCCCAGTGGGTTCAAGCGATTCTCCTGCCTTGGCCCCTGGAATAGCTGAGATTCCAGGTGCCTGCCACCAAGCCCACCTTATTTCTGTATTTTTAGTAAAGATAGGGTTTTGCCATGTTGGCCAGGCTGGTCTCAAACTCCTGACCTCAGGTGATCTGCCTGCCTTGGCCTCCCAAAGCACTAGGATTACCTGCATAAGCCACTGCGTCTGACCAAAACTCTGAAGTATTCTTAGATTAAAGACTTCTTATAAATCCTTTCAACCATATAAGCCAGCATTAGAGGGGCTAGAAAACCGATTATCTTTTTGAACTTTCTCTACTAGGGAGTAGTAAATAAAGGAAAAATAGGACTATCCCGTAACAATGAGGTGAGAAAGTAGGAGAGAGGGGTGTATTTTAAAAAATACATACATCATAAAAATAAAACAGTGTCTTCTCAAGTTGCATGAAAAATCTCAAGGTGGTTTAAAAACACTTGTGGAAAAGAATTTTTCTATTACTGGTAAGACTGAATCTGAACCAGAATTACTAGAGTCTTAACTTTGACACTAAAAAATAATTATGTTTGGCTGGCCAGGCGCAGTGGCTCCCGTCTGTAACCCCAGTACTCTGGGAGGCTGAGGCAGGCAGATCACCTGAGGTTGGGAGTTCGAGATCAGCCTAACCAACATGGAGAAATGCCATCTCTACTAAAAATACAAAAAATTAGCTGGGCAAGGTGGCACATGCCTGTAATCCCAGCTACTCAGGAGGCTGAGGCAGGAGAATCACTTGAACCCAGGAGGTGGAGGGTGCGGTGAGTGGGGATTGAGCCATTGCACTCCAGCTGGGGCAACAAGAGCAAAACTCCATCTCAGAAAAAAAATAAAAAGTATGTTTGTCAAGATTCTTAAATTGGCTAATCTTAATTTTCAGTGAATGTGGTAGCTTACTACAGTAGGATAAAGGGTCTCTGACACTCAGGATTTTGTTTTGTTTTGTTTTTTAAAGCTTTTTTGTGGAGGCATGGAGTGAAGAGGCTTAGTGTTTGGTCCTAAAAGGCAAGAAAAGGTAAAAAGAATGAGAAGCCAGCAATGTAAACTGAAGTAAAAGGCCATTTAATTAAAGTTGGGTTTTGTTAACAATTTGAAGGGAACTTCAGTGCCCAGTAAGAATTAAGCCTGTTTATTAATGAGTCTATTTGGAAACTTTGTCAAATAATCTCAGAAATAATAGTTCTCATATGACTAGCTACATCAGAATTATCTGGGGGTATCTTAAAAATGAAAGCAAAACCAGCATTCTAGGCACCTTAACAAAGTTTATTACGTTCCTCAAAGGAGGGAGTACTTATCAAGACTTTGGTGAAAGAGCTCCTAAGAAGAGAGTTGTGTGTGTAGCAGAATTAATTCCAGGCAAATAGCACATGTAGAGGTAACAGATGGCAGACTAAGAAATTGAGTATATAATAATAAAGTGTTACACTGAATATTTCACAAATAAAACTTTTCTTAAGCATTATTTTTTTTAGGACAGATTCCCTGAAGTTTAATAACTGAAACAAAAGGTTTGCTCTTGAACTTTAAGCTTGCTAAATATTGCTAAACTGCTTCTTTAAAGGTTATACGAACTTGCCACGTATCACCAGCAAGTATGAAAACACTTTTATTCTACTCTTTACTCTCCTTCAGTATTGCATTTGTTTTATAAAACTATGCAAATTCAGAAAATGAGTTTCAAAATCTTAAATTGATAATTATTTTACTAAGCTGCACTTTTTTGTCTATGTTGTCATTTATCCATAAGTAACTTTCATAAAGTCTTTATTTTTAATGTTATAAACACTTCACAATTTTTTCAAACTTTATAATGATGGTGGTTTAAAGTTATTAAAGTTATAAAAGTTGTAAATTTTCATATAACTGAAGGTTTAAATTTCTTTGTGATTCCTTTTAAAATCAGAAATTCTTCCTTCCTCCAGACAGCTGGTACTCAACATTGAAAAAAGCATTTTTTTGTTGTATTTTAAAAATACTTAGGCCAGGTGCAGTGGCTCACGCCTGTAATCGCAGTGCTCTGGGAGGCCAAGGCGAGTGGATCACCCTGAGGTCAGGAGTTCAAGACCAGCCTGGCCAACACGGTGAAACCCCTGTCTCTACTAAAAATACAAAAATTAGCCGGGCATGGTGGTGTGCCTGTAATCTCAGCTACTAGGGAGGCTGAATCAGGAGAACTGCTTGAACCCAGGAGGTGGAAGATGCGGTGAGTCAAGATTGCACCACTGCACTCCAACCTGGGCAACAGAGTGAGACTCCGTCTCAAAAAATAAATAAAAAATAAATACAAATACTGAATCTACAGGAAATATTTTATGCAGTGAAAATATTATTTATTTCCCCAAAGGATTACCAGTTATCCAAGATGACTGGAAATAATCCTTCCTCTTCTCACTGATTTGTAATGCCTTATTTATCCTATATTCAAATGTTATATGCTACAGGGTCTAAATAAGAGGAATTGTATTTCAGTGCTTCCATTAATATGTTTTAGTATCCTGTCTGATAGATTAATTCTCCTCCATCACTTTTATGATTCAAAATTCAAACTCTGCTCTTCTTGTCTACTATTTTTTCCCAAACTTTTCAAACACCTATCTCCCTCCCCACCCTGCAATCATTCACTGGATTTTTAATGAACTCCACTGAACCTGTAAAATATACGTATTTTTATTTCACAGCTCTTAAAGTTTTGTCATCTTCTTCTAAGTCATATGTGTTCCTTACTGATATTACCCTAAATTTTCACATTCTTGTCTCTCAGGAACAGCTATTTCTTTGTGTCTTCTAATTTGTAATTTCTGGCATAGTTCTATTGTACTGACTCTGGTTAGCTACACCAGTTCAATACCTGAGTAACTCTTAAGTTTTTAATTTACTCAACTTAGGTGAGGATACAGAAGGTTTCACATTGGATAGAAGAAGATAAGAGGGGAAGGCCATAGTTGAATTAGTTTTTGCTAGTTATAATTTCTTATCAGGTTAACATTAAGGAAAAAAAAAACCCACACAAAAAAAACCCAAAAACAATACTCTTATATATACAAAATCACAGGGGATGGTATTCTTTACCTGCTTCAAAAAGTACACTGAAGAATATACACTTACTGTTTTTAATTTCAAATACCTCTTCGGGGAAGCACTAAGGTTAGTTTAGAAATGCTAGCAGCTCTGAATTATAAAGCTGTCATTACCATCCCAACAAGTACAATAGAAACTTAAAATTAATGAGAGTACTTTATTAATAAAACTATAATCAGCATAACCTCACAATTTTTTAGAGATAATGATTAGAACTCCCCTCCCTATACCAGATCCTCTAATTAATTTTTATATAGGCCTCTTATTTATATTAGCCACATCAAGCCTGTCTATTCTATGATTAGGATGAGCATCTAAATCAAAATATGCGCTGATCAGTACATTTCAAACTATAGCCCAGACAACTACAATAGAGAGCTTTCTTTAATTTAAGGAAGTACCTCTAACTTACTGTGATTTTTCCTCCCCACAGCCACGAATAGTACCAGAACTAAATGAATACACAAGGCATCAAAACTTCTATTTCAAACAACAGGTTTCCCAGTACCTAGTTCACCCAGGCTGGAGTACAGTGGCACAATCTCGGCTCACTGCAACCTTTGTCTCCAGGGTTCAAGAGATTCTCAATGCCTCAGTCTCCGGAGTAGCTGGAATTACAGGTGCATGCCACCACATCCAGCTAATTTTTGTATTTTTTGTAGAGACGGAGTTTCACCATCTTGACTAGGCAAGTCTTGAACTCCTAACCTCAAGTGATCTGCTTGCCTCAGCCTCCCAAAGTGGTGGGATTACAGATGTAAGCCACCATGCCTGGGCTTCCAGTAACTAGTTCAAATTTGATCTAAAGATTATTAAGGACTTATTTTTTGTAATACATGGCAGAGTCTCAGAATATCAAAGTAATTTTACATTTTACTTTTATGATAGTTATGATTCTGTTTGCCCCATTAAAAATCTAGTGTAATTCATCCATTAAATATATCAGAATATTTTAAATAATTTTCTTCATATTACATAAATGTAACACCAATTACATCTTCCCTTCTTTTCCCCAAGTCTTAGCAAACATAATCTTCAAATTAAAATGCTAAAAAGTTATTTCAAATTCAAACTGCTTACCATGATACCACCATTTTGTTTTCTTTGGATTCTTGTTACATGTTCGCACATAAAAAGAATTATCTGGTGGTCGTCTCTGAAACAAAAAAGAATTTAAATAGACAAGTCAAAAAACAGTAAAACTAAGGGGGAGACAGTTTTAATAAAAGCTTAAGCAAAATTAACACAAAATGCATAAAAAACAATATAAACATGGACAGTATATCTAAAAGAATAAAAACTAAAAATGTATTCTAGGAAATGTAGATGCTTAACACCTAAATTTAAAAATAACAATAATAAAGGTGTTTGTGTGTGATCTGTGTTAGGTTCCAGTGGTATCAGGAGAGAATGACTATTACACCAGAAGGGGCAACATTAAGTTGCAAAGAATTTTGGTTTGATGTATCTTGTTAGTTCCCTGGAAATAATTTAATAAATACCTTTGTGAGCTCATTAAAAGTCAGTCCAGGTGAGGTGGCTCAGTCTGTAATTCTAGCACTTTACGAGGTCAAGGTGGGAGGATCACTTGAGCTCAGGAGTTCAAGACCAGCCTGGGCAACATAGTGAGACCTCATCTCCATTAAAAAACAAAATTGGGCAGGCATGGTGGTTCACGCCTGTAATCCCAGTACTTTGGGAGGCCGAGGCAGGCGAATCACCTGAGGTCAGGAGTTAGAGACCAGCCTGGCCAACATGGTGAAACCCAGTCTCCACTAAAAATACAAAAAAACATAGCTGGGCATGGTGGCGTGCACCTGTAATCCCAGCTACCTGGGGGGCTGAGGCAGAATTGCTTGAACCCAGGAGGCAGAAGTTGCAGTGAGCCCAGATCGCGCCACTGCACTCCAGCCTATGTGACAGAATGAGACTCTGTCTCATAAATAAACAAACAAACAAAACAAAAAACCAGAAAAGCCTACTAAACTAGATTTGTCTGGAGAAGTTGAGCAATGTACAAACCTCCACAAAGAACTATTTTTTTACTCTAATAGAATAACATCAAAGATAGACCAGAAGATTCAGTTTCTAAACAATACTCAAGAAAAAAAGGGAAAAATATGTATATTGGCATTTTTGCTATAATTGGCCTCTCTGCTGTACTTACGCCCTGACTAGAACAATATGAGAAACATATGGCAGCTCTGCAAGGGAGCTACATCAGATAAAGTGGTGCCAATGACACTGAAAATATATTATGGAAGAGATTTTTCCTGAAATCTATTGGATACTAACCAGATAAAAGAAACTGTTACTCTCTACACAGACTTGGAAACGTCAAATTTGTATCAGAGCTATATTAAAGTGTATAGATATGATAGCGATCCTTATTCTTTAGTCTCCTTTATGCCTACTTTCAGAATCATCCTGATAACTTGATTATTTTCCTATCCTTAAATATTTTATAGTGTATACTTAGGATTTATTTTCAGACTTAAATCTGCTTAGCTAAGCTAATGAAAATGAGAGATTAGGGGAATCCTTTCCTCTACCTGAGGCTAATGAAAATAAGTGAGTTTGGTATGACATCATTTAAGGAGAGTCTAACCAGAAAGCAATGGTGAGTAGGACTCTGTGACAGCAGGACGGAAAACAGCAAGTCAATTTGACACTTCTAAAACTCATATATGTAACTATCATCCTAGTCGTGCCTCATAATGCCCTTGTGTGTTAATATTAATTTCATTTAACAAAAAGAAATGTTACAGCACAAGTATCCCAAGTTAATCTGGGGACACAATTAGAGAAAATTCCTAAAAAATTAACATTATGAAATTAGATACTTCAAGGAAGGGATGATTCTACAAAGTCAAATCTATGTTCATGCGGAATTGGTACTACTACAGCAAATAATTTCACAAATTCATTTTATGTATATATTGATTAGAACCCAAGAATCATCAGAAAAGTCTTCAAAAAATATTTAGAAAAAAATACTCATTCTCATTTGCTTAACTCACCTATCTCTCTGATAAGTGATCAGGGAGATACTGTTCTTAGAAAAGAAACTATACAAAAGAAGTCTTATGAAATTGTTTTAGGAATGGAATACAAACTGAAAAGTGTGAACGATGTAAGTATATTATAAAGGCATGCGAGTAAAGTGGAATTTACTGAAAGGCCCATGATCTAAGTATCAGAAATTATCTTTAATCCACTGTAATCTAATGACATACTGAATTTAAATACCTTCAGCTCATGGAACCACTCCTGACTGTGTAAAAGGAAACTGGAATAAAAGAATTATGACTAAAATCTCAAACACCTAAAGTAAAATACTTTGATAGTAATAGAATTAACTATTAAAGTAAAGCCCATAGAACCATGTCTACTACATAATAAAATTTACTCATTTTAATAGTAAAACATGTAAGTGGGTATTTAAAATACAGTTTTGTTTTGTTTTGTTTGAGGCAGAGTCTTGTTCTATTGCCCAGGCTGGAGTGCAGTGGTACAATCTCAGCTTACTGCAACCTTGGCCTCCTGGGTTTAAGCAATTCTCCTGCAACAGCCACCCAAGTAGCTGGGTCTACAGGCATGCACCACCACACCCGGCTAATTTTCCTATTTTTAGTTGATGGGGTTTTTAGCCATTTTGCCTAGGCTGGTCTCGAACTGCTGGCCTCAAGTGATCCACTGCACCTTGCCTAAAAGACTTTTTAAGGTTTCTTTGGAGCTAGATCCCCTCAATGCCAGAGAAAATTTCCTTTTCATCTTTGTAACTTATCGTTTATCACAGTAAAAGTAGCACATACTAGTAAATTTTTTGAATTCTATCATATTTCATGGAAATCCTGATCATCTTGGTTAAACATATTATAGAATGGTAACAGTAAAAATATAGTTTATTAGTGCTTTAAATGGAATGATTAGTCTTATGCTAAGTATGCAAGAAACACTATCAGCAGACAATAGAATGTAAGGGGAATAGTGAAGGTTAGATGATGATGAAGGAAGCATACAGAATATAGTCACTCTCTAGTTTTTAATAATAATACATTTAAATGTAAACAATATCTAATAATCCTTAGGCACATGCAAGACTATATACAGACATTGCTGGCATTCATCTCTTAATAACTTTCTTATTAAATCCTGTTGTTACCATCTTACCTTTCTATAGACTTTAAGCGTAACAGAAACATAGAAGGCCTTGCACCCACAAACTGCTTTGCCCTACACATAAAAGTTTAATACTTGTGTGTGTTGGGGTGGGTGAGAGGAGAAAATATAAAAGCAATAAGCAACAAAAGAGTAAAAACAAAACAAAAGCAATTTAACCCATTATTTCCTATGGTGTGGCTTAGAGTGCTTCAGGTTCTAAATAACCTATCATTTTAAAATGAACTATTATCTTAAACGTTCTCCAAATACTCATTTAATAAAAATGACCATCAGTTCAATTTGGAGAACAGAGAAGAAAACTGCAAAACACAAATAGCTCCCTAACTACTAGGGCAAACTTGTTTTTCCTTTAAACAGAATGCAAAAGGAAACCCTCATGGGGATTTAAGAGGGATTTTAAAATGTAGAAATACATGAATATTATGCTATATTAACCCTCAAGCAGGAATGACAAGAGGACCAGAAATGCACAGAGGATTAGACACCTTTAAACGGTATCCTAAATTTATGTATGTATTTTAAATTTATTTTATTATTTTTGAGATGGAGTCTCCATCTGTCACCCAGGCTGGAGTGCAGTGGCATGATCTTGGCTCACTGAAACCTCTGCCTCCTGGGTTCAAGCAATTCTCCTACCTCAAGTCTCTCACACAGCTGGCATTAGAAGTGCAGACCATCATACCCAGCTAATTTTTGGATTTTTAGTAGAGACAGGTTTCACCATCTTAGCCAGGCTGGCCTCTAACTCCTGACCTCAGGTGATCTGCCTGCTACGACCTCCCAGCAAAGTGCTGGAATTACAGGCGTGAGCCACGGAAGCCAGCCTACATTTTAAATTCAGTAAGTGACTTTTTCTTTCTGTTTACCACCCGCCTCATCCCGTCCTCACTTCCATTAGACAGACACAGAATCTGTGGATTAATAAAGGAGAACAGAAAGAAACGTCCTGAAAATTCTACTTGTAAATTGGTCTTCCTCCTTCAACCTAATTATTAGGATAGGAAAGCTCTGGTTCCTGAAAAATTCTCTGAAACATGCTGGTAGGGTGGGAGCTGGCAGAGGGGAGAAGGAAGCTATGAGGCATATTTCTGAGGCTTTCCACTGTGAAATCTACAAAAAGAATTTCTTGTACACTTTTACTCTGTGCATGCTTTTGGGAATAAAATCAGATTATTTAAGAACATGTGCACACATTTCCTGTTTAAAAAAATATGAAACCGTTAAGTCTGGCTTCTACCCCATTCAACATTTAAAACTTCTATTTGGAATGAAAGTTATCAAAATAACTTTCCAATTTATTATTAAACATGAAATTCCCTATAGTTTTAAAATAAAAAGCATAAGTCCTTCCTCCAAATAAAAATAATTACATATTAAAATTGTTTATCTACCTAAACTGAGAGAAGAGATATTTTCTGGAATAATTCTGAAAAGTCCTACCTTTTCTTTGCAGCTGGAAAGCATGCTAATTATGCTAAGACAAACTGATTGGACTGAGAGCGCTGGGGACCAGTCTTCTGTTAGAATGGATAAACAGATATGACCATTGCTATAAACATGAGGATGAACAGGAATATTTTCACCAGTAAACATGACCTAAGAGAGAATAAAATTCCATTAAAACTCAAATACTCTCTATTACCAAAAACTAAAAGTCTCCACATATAACAAGTATTGACTATACAAAAACAAAATAAAAACAAAACAAAATCAGTGCCAGGAACATGATAAACAACTGCTTATTTGTTTACCGTCATTAACTCAGTAAGTACTGGTTTCACTGAATGAATAACCACGTAGTATGGAAAAGAATCCAAATTATTTTTTATTTTAGTTATTTTTGATAAATTCTCCTTAAAAATTCTAAACTACTACATCCTTTTTCACTGTAAGAATGATTTTTTTCAAATTGTATTCATTGCTCTCTGCATATAAAAATCAAGTATGTTAAAATTCCAAACAAAAATATTCAATTTTGGGAAAATATGAATGACAGGTGGTAGGAACACTCCTACTACTACTCCTGTAACAATGTCAGCTCTAAGGTGCATGTACAAAGGGAAATGATTGCTATATATTCCATCTCCTCTAAACTCACACATCCATTATGACAGACATAAGTTACTAGCTGTTAATCAGTAAATAATTATGTGCCTAGACAAAAAATACAAAAGCTGACCAAGTCTCCCAACTACCTGCTGTTCTACTCTCCTTTTCCTTTTATTCAATTCTTGTAACACTGTTTTTCCTTTCTCTATCTTGCCTCAGCAATGTTTTGAATGGTAATAAATCCATTATTTTCTTCCTTTGCCCTAATAATTCAATAAATATCCTATAGCATTTTTTCTTAAACTTGTTTACCTACACAAATAGGCAGGAGAATAAATTCATATATCCTGAGGAATCTGTAAGCATAGTTCAAAGTTGTTCAAAGAAAGCAGAAGTGTTATGTTTATACTGTGTACTACATTTATTCTGCAGGTTAGCAGTAATTCCTAATTCCTGATCTTGCCATTAAAAAAAAAATTGCTGAAGATCTGGTTAAAAATACAAATTTGAGGCCGGGTGCGATGGCTCACACCTATAACCCCAACACTTTGGGAGGCTAAGGGGGTGGTGGATCACCTGAGGTCAGGAGTTTGAGACCAGTCTGGCCAAAATGGTGAAACCCTGCCTCTATTAAAAATACAAAAATTAGCCGGGTGTGGTGGCAGGCACCTGTAATCTCAGCTACTCGGGAGGCTGAGACAGGAGAATTTCTGGAACCTGGGAGGTAGAGGTTATAGTGAGCCAAGATTGCACCACTGCACTACAGCCTGGGCAACAATAGTGAGACAAATTCAAGTGTCCTACTTTCATAGATTCTGACTTAGTAGATATGATGAGATTTTTATAAAGCTCATCAGATATAAACCAACAATTCCTAAATCAGATTTACAGCATCTCTCTCAGCCCTGCAACCTGCCTCATACCCAACTATAGCAGAGTATTAATAAGGGGAAATCTTACCTTAAATTATAGCAGAAACTGACAAAAGATATACAAGTATTGCTTTAGACATACCCTTTTCTCTTTAAGAGCAGAAAAAAGAACCAGTCAGGTAAGTATAAATAGAGTAAGGTATGCTGTAGTTTGATACGGAATATGTTACAGGAAATTACCATAAGCTAAGGTTTTATAGATATTCTAAGTAGCTATGAATCTGATTTTGTCACAATTTTACAAAGACTTACATGTTAACAAAGCAGTCTTTCATATGAGTAGGAGTCTTCTAATAATTCAAATATATTAACTAACATATGGGACATATTTCCTTGGCTGAGGCTAAATAAGATAGCAAAAGGCATTTTTTTTTCCCCAAAGGAATGATTTTCCATACTTGCATGTTTCTTTTTTTTTTCCTTTAAATTCTGGACATTGACCCTCTATTCCCACTTTAAAAAAAAAAAAAAAAAAAAAGCTAAAAAACGAAAGTAAAGTCTCAAAATAAGAGAAATCAAGTCACTCATCCTACCTAATTGCAGAAGGCCCCTGAAAGGACTTTGATTTTCTAATGGCTGTGCTCTAAGCATGCCATTTATCTCAATTATATCTCTCAGTGTTAGTGCCCTCTTCATTACTTTTTGCTAAAAAAAGTATTGCTCTGTAAAAGAAAACAAATGCTTAAATGGTCTTACACTTCTACACTTTGAGTGTGTCCACAATATTTTTAATAAAATTTTATTTTTAATAAATATGAACTATTGTTTTTACATCATACGCATCTGATATTACCATGTGTTACAGATGTGGAAAATGGGAGTTTACAAATCTTACAGAATATGCACCTGCAATGGGATATTCATTTTGCCATAAAAAGCCATTTGACCAGTAGGATATTTTCATTAAAACACAAGCAATATCCAGGAGTTCATTATCTGGCCCAATTATTTTTTAAAAGAGATTTTTTTTCCAATAAGGTCTGTCTCAAGAAATCAAGCACAACAGTCATCTGAAAGTGCAAACAAACAAACAAACAAAAAAATTGCCAAATTATCTTGTTTGGTAAAACTGAATCACCAACTTTTAAGAAAATAGCAACACGAAGATTACCATACGATGTTTCCACCAGCCAATTCAGAGCACAAAGAAAGCAGTATTTATCCTACAGAGAAATGGTTATAAACTAAATCACTTGGCCTGAGAGCCAGAGGTAGGCATGAACCAAAAGGAACTCAGGAGAAAAGGGAAAGAAAAGCAATGAGTAGCAGTAGAAAACACCCACAGCAGAAGCAGTAGACATTCTGTAAGCAAAGAAGAGAGCCAGAAACAAGACGACAGAAACAACTCTGAAGTAAAATGGGACTAAGATAAAAATAATTCAGATCTCAATAACCTTTAAATAAAACAGCAGGGGCTTTTTAACATTCAGGCAAATTCATGAAACTTTTAGCAACCTGAAAATTTTAGCAACCAAAACAAGGGAAATTAATTATTTGCATATATTATATAATAGGTAACCCCAAGGGCTTAACTGGCCAGACACAGAATTTTAGAAGTTTATCTAAACATGGAAAGGGTGAATTTACATGACAGAGGTGAATTTCTGGACGAACAAAAAAAAAGGAAAAATTTTTTCAATAGTTCATTCATATAAAAGGCAAATAAGCACAGATTCCACAAATAGTATTTTTTTCTTTTCTTTTTTTTTTTTTTTTTTGAGACAGAGCTTCGCCCTTGTTGCACAGGTTACACAGTACAATGGCGCAATCTTGGCTCACTGCAACCTTCTCCTCCCCAATTCAAACAATTCTCCTGCCTCAGTCTCCCAAGTTTCTGAGATTACAGGTATGTGCCACTGCACCCAGCTAATTTATTACAATGACTTAACAAAAATCAATAATTGAAGTAGACTTGTAATTGTACACTTCTATATGTTTATATACTTTATCAAAAACCTCTGCATTATTGCTAAGAACAAAATAAAGGATGGATATTAGGTAGCTTTCTAATATGAAATTCAAGAATTTCCAAACATCAAACCCAGTACTCAAGGACCTTATGGTACTGAGATCTTATCACAAAGGAAGCAAACTACTGTTCAGACTACTGGTGCAGAGGTAGTTAGAAAGTCAATCACCTAATATGGTGTCAAGCTAGGTCAAAACACAGTATATACAAATGAGCAGTACAAAACAATAAAATTATAAAAGTCAATCTACAATATGGATACCAAGGTTTTTCCAGGGACAGTATGAGGAAAATGTGTTCTCTGATTACAATTATAAGCAAATGATAGTACTTAATGTGTAACTACATAAACTGACCATACAAGCAATGAGTTTATTGTTGTAACGGAAACTAAATCAGATATTTAATTATGTATAATATATGATATAGGTAGTCTACCATAAATGGCAAGTATTTGACAAAAATGACTGGAGATTGGAATTTTAGCATAGCTTTCAATCCAATTTTCTCTTTTTAGTCCTCTCATATATATCAGAAAGCATCCATAAGTGTTCCCTGATACTCTGTAATAACCAGTACCATGCAACTATAGAAGTACTGCAAAGACAAAATTATTGGGCACAATGAAACTAAACTTGGATTGCCTTGGATGGTAATCATTCTCTTCTCTTTATATTCTATGTTCTCTCAGCCTACCAGTCTAATCCTCCGTCTTCCTTCTCCTTGACCCCCAAGTCTTCAGTGAATAGGGTTCACTGTTCACCTTCTTTCTGGGGGCCAAAGATGCTTGACAATTTAAGGCAATAAAAATTGTTACTCAAAGATTTTGGAAAGCTTAAACATCACCTCATGAAAGAGGACGGAAAATCAGACCAGGAAAAAAAGACAAGATGAGGACATCATGAAAATAGGTTCTCGATCTCTGCAATGAATGAATTTTGAGCAACAGAAAAGGGTCTGTGGTAAGGGGGCATAAACAGGAGAGGGTTAAAGCTTTATAATCAAGACAATTGTACTTTCAGCACCACTCTTAGTATCATAAGGGCTTCAAATCAAAGAGATATTGTTCCCTTCCCTCTAAAATAAGTATTTACCCTATTTCTAAAATACTGAAAATTTCCTCACCAAATATTAGTTAAAATTCTCAAAAACAATAACCCTGTGTAACCGGGAGGTTTAAAGGTGGTATAAATCGGGTGCAGTGACTCACGCCTGTTAATCCCAGCACTTTGGGAGGCTGAGGCAGGTGGATCACTTGAGGTTAGGAGTTCCAGACAAGCCTGGCCAATATGGTGAAACCTCGTCTCTCCTAAAAATACGAAAATTAGATGAGCGTTGTGGTGCGTGCCTATAATCCCAGCTACTCGGGTGGCCGAGGCAGGAGAATCGTTTGAACCCAAGAGGTGGAGTTTGCAGTGAGCAGAGATCATGCTACTACACTCCAGCCTGAGAGACACAGTGAGACCTTGTCTGAATAAAAAAGTAAAGGTAATATAGATGTTTTTCAGATGTGTTCCACTCAAATAGAATGTTTTAACAGAAAAAAGGGGTATAACTATTGGAAATACAAAGTAATGGAAGAACTTTATCTTGGATGTAGACACAAAAAGTAGTAGTAGTGTCAAGATACTAAGCTTGAGGACTTCAGAGGTTTTTTTTTTTTTTTTTGGTTTTGTTTTGTTTTTGAGATGTTTTCTATTTTTTGAGTTTTTGAGTTTTTGTTTTTGAGTTTGTTTTCTATTGTCCAGGCTGGAATGCAGTGGTGTGATATTGGCTCACTGCAACCTCCACCTCCTAGTTTCAAGCAATTCTCCTGCCTCAGCCTCTGAGTAGCTGAGACTACAGGTGCATACCACCATGCCTAGCTAATTTTTGCATTTTTAGTAGGGGTTTCACCATGTTGGCCAGGCTAGTCTCAAACTCCTGACCTCAAGTGATCTGCCCTCCTTGGTCTCCCAAAGTGCTGGGATTACAGCCATGAGCCATCACACTCAGTTGTGGACTTCAGAGTTTTGACGGAGATGGGCCATCCCTCCTAATACCTATGAGAGAAATGTCAAATTTCTTTCACACTGCAAGATCCTTTTTGATGAGCCCCAAAATATCCTTCCACTCTCTTCTGCTGTAACCTCCACATGTATCGACACATAAAACTACAACAGCTAATATGTTCACAAATCTGAAGAGGCCAAGTCCTTTCACACCTTGCCCTATATTTTTCACATAAACTCTTTGTCCTTTAAGGCCCAGTTCAACCAGTTCAAATTAGTTGTTTTCCCTTTTGCTCCCAAAGCATACAGTTCAAACTTCAGTTAACTGTCTGTACAGCTGCATACACCAAAAATCATGGAGTCTTCTTTGACTCCTCTCCCTCAGTCATACTCCAAATTAATCCATAAGCAAATCCTGTTGATTCAACCATTAAAACAGGTCCAAAATATGACCACCTTCCAAAATATCCACTGCTACCCTTCTGGTGCAAGTCACCATCATCTCTCACCTGGATTACTGTAATGGCCCATCTCATCTCCTTGTACCTTTAATGCTCTGAACAGTTTTTATGCCACACAACAGTCAGACTGTTCCTTTTAACTGTAAATAAGACTATGTTGTTCCTCTGATCAAAATCTTCCAAAGGCTTCCTCATCTCACTAAGAGTAAAAAGTCAAAAGTCTTACAATGGGCTGTAAATGTCCTACACAATCTGTGATGACCCCTCCAGTCAAAATGATCTCTCTGACCAACACAGTTTGGATGTCTGTCACGTCCAAATCTCATGTTGAAATGTAACCCCCAATGTTGGAGGTGTGGGAGGTGTTTGTATCACTGGGGTGGATGCTCTCATGAATGGCTTGGTGATGTCCTCAACAGTGAATGATTTCTCTTGAGATTTGGTTGTTTAAAAGTGTGTGGCACCTTGCCACTGACTCTTGCACTTACACTCACCATGGGAGACACTTGCTCCTTCTTTATCTTCTGCCATGACGGCAAGCTTCCTGAGGCCATCACCAGAAGAAGATGGCAACACTATCCTTTTGTACAGCCTGCACAACTGTATAAACCTCTTTTCTTTATAAACTACCCAGAAATACTCAGGTATTTCTTTATAGCAGTGCAAAAACGGCCTAATACAGTGACCTAGGCCTTACACTCCTCTTTCTATTTATACACCACTGCAGGGACCCATCCTGAATGTTCCAGATTTAGAGCTTTTGCATTTTGTCTTCACCTGTTCTCTCAACTCTTTCAAATGGCTTACTCCTGTGCATCTTTCACATCTCTCCTCCAATGTCACCTTCTCACCGAAATCTTTCCAATGACTCTATCCAATATTTCAAAACCTTCATCCCCCTTTCTGTACTTTTTCCCCACCATCTTCCATACTATATGTATTTAACTCATTGCTTACTGTCTCTTCCCACAAGAATGCAAACTCCACGTAAGCAGGATTTTTGTTGTTTTTGCAGTTCTGGTCATCACTGAATCACTGGCACCCAGCACAGTGTCTGTCTCATGATACATGCTCAAGAAGTACAGAATGAATATTTACCTATCCAAATACTAAACAGATTATAAACTGTTTAAAGGCAGGCCCAATGCCTTTTAAATCTCTGTACTCTCTCCCCTCTCTGAGGAAGAAACAGTATTTGATGCCAAATACATGCCCAATACATGTTGAATTAACCAACCATTTCCCTGTATCCTAAGAAAACAGAATATATACATAGAAAGACATTTTCTGTATGGCTGACAGTAAATGTACATTAGTGGCAAGCGGTGATGAAAAGATGCCTCATCTCTGTTTCCATATTAACTGACAAATTATTTGTTATTATTCTTTCTTTTAAGGCAAATGATTGAGCAAAACATTTTAGAAAAGTGACTTTTTCATCATAAGGCAGGACACAACATGAGATACTAATACAACTGGGAGAAGGAAAAACATAACAAACCATAATGGTGTGTAACGGTCTTACAGATCTCATTTACAGGTACAAAAGCAGTATTTTCACAATGAGCTTAATCTATTCTAGAAATATTTTCCAAATTCTACTCTTGTAACTAGTGATAAACTCAGTTCTGCTCATGTCATGGAACGATGAAAGACTTCCTTTTTCTTTCTTTTTTAGAGATAGGGTCACCCTACACTGCCCAGGCTGGTCTCAAACTCCTGGGCTCAAGTGATCCGGCTGCCTCAGCCTCTCAAAGTACCTGGACTACAGGCATGAGCTACCACACCTAGCCAGAAAGATGAAAGACTAATTTATCTAACAAATGCTAATGCTACAGAGTTTCATCAAGTAAAATTCTGGGGGAATTTTACTGCCCTAGAGGACTGATTCCAGCTGCTTTCCCAGGGCAGTGGATCTCTGGAAAATTTCAGTTACTGGAAAAATCTTGACATCTATAAGCACATCAAGCATTGATGTTTGACCCATTATAATTATGTTAAAACCATACAGATTATGTATAAATTCATTTTTAAAAATTTTAAAGTATTACTGGCCTCAGAGTAGTTTTATCATTTTCCCAATAAATGGATATTAGAATATACAGCCTCCATGCCATGTGAGGGACTAACAGAATTAACTGAAATTAAAAAAGGAATCCTCACTGGGCGTGCTTATGATCCCAGTACTTTGACAGGCCAAGGCAAGCGGATCACTTGAGGACAGGAGTTCAAGACCAGCCCAGTCAACATGGAGAAATCTTTTCTCTACTAAAAATACAAAAAAATTAGCCAGGCATGGTAGTGCATGCCTATAGTTGCAGCTACTCGGAGAGGCTGAGGTGGAGGGAGGACGGCTTGAGCCCAGGAGGCAGAGGTTGCAGTGAGCCGAGATCATGCCACTGCACTCTAGCCTGGGCAACAGTGAGACTTTGTCTCAAAAAAATAAATACATAAATAAATAATAATAATTAAAAAAACAACTAGGCATGGTGGCACATGGCTGTAGTCCCTGCTACTCTGGAGGCTGAGGTGGAAGATCACTTGAACCCAGAAGCTGGAGGCTGCAGTGAGCTATGATTACACCACAGCATAGGTAGGTTACTTTTTTTCCGCCCCATAAAAAAAACTGAATTAAAAAAGGAATCCTCATATTTCAAAAAGGTGAAAATAACTGGCCTAGAGCTTTCAAAGGTATCATTTATTCCACATATAATCTTTTACTTTGAGAGAAAATTACTGCATGGATAAGTAAGCATTTTTTTCCACACTGGTACTTGCATCTAATTGGCAGTATGGTAAAGGAAGAAAGGAAAAGACTTGGGTTTGGGTCTTGACTGTTCTACTAACTAGCTATTAAAACATAAACAAGGCACTTCACTTCTACAAGCTTCAGTTTCTTCACATATAAAATGAGGATGAATCTACCTCCCCTAACCACTTCATTAAAACATGTTAGAAGACAAAATCAGAATGGAAGTTAAATTACAAAGTATCATAGAAAAATTACCATACAGAATGCATGGAGGTGCAAAAAAAGTTAAGTTTAGATGTGACTACACAGGGACTTGAATGCCAGGCTAAAAACTTGATTCCATAGGAAATAAAAACCATTAGGAGGTTTTACTGTCAGGGGGTGGGGAATTCTGGGGAATGTAGGGTGAGGCAGAGTGCTGTGGAAATGAAGTGGGGGTGGGGGAATGTATGTGTGGTGTGTAACCAATAACTGTGCCTTCAAAGAAATCTAATGGCACCGTGAGAGGATGCATAGGAATCCAAAGACCTAAAGGCTACTGTAACCGTTCAATTAAAAGATAAAAACCTGGATTAGGCAGGCATGGTGACTCACATATGTAATCCCAGCACTCTGGGAGACCAAGGAGGTAGGCTTATCGCTTGTGCCTAGAAGTTCAAGATTAGTCTGGGCAACATGGCAAAACCCCATCTCTACAAAAAAAATACAAAAATTAGCTGGGTGTGGTGGTGGCATGCACCTGTAGTCCCAGCTGCTTGGGAGGCTGAGATGGGAGGATCACTTGAGCCCAGGAGGCAAAAGCTACAGTGAGCTGAGATAGAGATCACACTGCTATACTCCAACCTGGGTGACAAATCGAAACTGTCTCAAAAAAAAAAAAAAAAAAAAACCAGACTACAGCACTGACAGTAAGAAAGGAGTGGGCTGCCTTTCAAATGCAGGAGGGAGGAGTGTGGAAAAAGAGAAAAATTTAACACAAAATAGGTGGACAGTAACACAGAATAAAGAAAAAAATATTCTTTATTTTGTTATTGGAAAGGTCAAGTTTAGTTGTGTTAAATTTGAGATGTCTGGAGGTACTCAAGTATTTCAACAAGGATGTGAAATTCAGCCTTAAAAAAAAGAGGTGTTCCTAGTACAGTAGATCTGGGAGCTAGCTGCTTAAGGTGACTGAAGGTGAAGGAAGAGTGAGAAGAGTAACAGAGTGCTGAATAAGGAACCTGGATAACACCAATGTCAAAAGAGCGGGCAGAAATAAAATCAGGGAAGGAGAATAAAATGAATTTGAGGTAGAACGACAGGGAGAAATTATTACAAATGCTATTAACTTACATAAATACTAAAGAAGAAATTCAACATTATTTTTGATATTGATTTAGAATTAAATATTAAGCAAAGAGTTTAGAGAACACATTTTTGACTTGGTTTCATGGTTACAGAAATATTATTTTCCGCTGGTGAACAATTTGTGAGCTCCCAGAGTAAGCCTTTCCCCACTACCACCCTAGTCAAAAGCTTCTGAGTTGGTGTGACATAGTCTTCCTTCCCATACCATCAATGAACTTAGTTGAAGGTAGACAAATAGGCTGAAGATGAAAACGGATTGAGATACCGTTGTCTTCACACATTCACAGAAATGATGCTGATCAGCCAGAATGCAATGAGAGAAAGTGATGACAATCTTCTGGAGAGATGTTTGTTTTGACTTTTTATTATAGTCTCTATAGATGCTTATTATAGACATCTAGAGGCCACAATAGCACTTAAAACAATTATCTCTTTACTTATAGCACAATACAATAACTGACTTCTATCTCTTCTCTTACATGACTAAGAAAAGACTAAGCTGTGTTTGGTGTATTGTTTAAAGTGGCAATGAAATACCATTTTCCTCCAAACAGTGTATTTCAGCACCCAACAAGCTAAATTTTCAGTATCTGGGAAATATTTCAGGTATATGGTTCTATTTTCCAGAATAGCTCATTAGCTAGCAATACTAGAAGGAGTCATCATTATGCTTATCACTTTAGCCAATGGATATCAAAAGCCTCAAATTTTATAAAGTGCTTTGTTACAATAACTCTCTGAAGAATACGTAATTATAATAACTCAGTTACCTATCTTACAAAGCCAGAAATCTGCAAGTCATCCTAGAGTCTTCCTTTCTCTAACTTCTGATTAATCATTTACCATATTTAAATAGCTCTCAAAAACATTCCTCTACCACCACTATTCCTTGTCTAAGTATTAAGCTATTAACTAAACTGACTGCACATAAAATTATAATAATCAGATTTTGGGTCGATGTTTAGATATTTAACATCTGGTGATGTACTCTGCCCTTCCAGTACTAAAAGGCTGCAAAGACAGCAAGTCAATGCAAAATCAAAGTACTCCTTCCAAAAGAAAACTTTTCTCTTCACCATGTGCTTCTATTATCTGACCTACAGGAAGTGCCTCCAGTTATTCCAAAATGCCAACTTCTCCTATATCCTAGAGCAGTTGTCCCCAATATTTTTGGCACAAGGGACCAGTTTGGCGGAAGACAATTTTTCCATGGATGGGGTGGGGGGTTGGATGATGGTTTTGGATGAAACTGTTCCATCTCAGATCATAAGGCATTAGATTCTCATAAGAAGCACACTACCTAGATCCCTCACTACTGTAATTCACAATAAGGTTTGTACTCCTATGAGAATCTAACGCCACTGCTGATCTGACAGGAGGCAAAGCTCAGGCAGTAATGCTGCTCACTTCCTGCTGTGTGGCCCTACTCCTAACAGGCCATGGACCAGTACCAGTCCGAAGCATGGAGGTTGGGGACCCCGGCCTAGAGGCCTGGTTAGATTTCTATTCCCTTTTCTGCTGGCACTTATGGATAAGAAACAAACGTAATAATTTTAGAAGCACAAATGCAGTAAAGCCCTAATCCCAATGAAGTGTAATGTTCATAATATCTTGCTTATATTACAAATAAGATATTGAAAAACAAATCCGTCTACATACACCTAATTGATTTATATGTTTTTACTTAGTCAGACATCACTGGCATTTAGCTATCTAAAAAAAAAAAATTTAAAGCAAGGCAGTTACCTGAGGAGAGTCAAAAGGATATCGACTACTAAATTTAAATAGAAGTTGAAACTTTTCCCCTTCATATAAGGTACCTGGTGCACCTTCCATGTCTACAATCCACCTAGAATAGAAAAGGCAAATTAAAAACTTAAGATAATAGAGACTGGGGTAAGGAGGAGAAAAGAGAACACCAACTACTTCCTATACACTAAGCACTGGGACAAGAGTTGTTTATTCATAACAGCACGCGCCAGCCTCACAATAACTCTGAGTGAGTGTTAACACTTATGACGTATCCCTTTCTCTGACACTCAGGGATTAAATAACCAGATCAAGGTGAGACAGCTAGCAAAAGACAGAGCCAGGTCTAAAAAAGCAAACAAAATAAAAACTCAAACTTAGCTGTGCTGACACCAAAGCCTGTGCTCTTCCTACTTGATTTATACTACCTCATTTTTCCAAAATATCATTTCTACAATGCTGATATTATGTATTTTACACATAATATCAAACTAATCAACTGCCTTTCTGATTATTACTGGTGGAAGCCATAGAGAAATAGGTATAGACAATGACTACAGAGAAATGTAGCTGTCAGACTTATTTTTCTCATCAACATTCTAGAGAAGATTAACAGGGAAAGGGGAACTAAACTGACATCAGTCCACTTACTCTGAGGGTTAAGCAAAGCTTTGTAGCGCCTTTCCTTTATCTCACACTATGTTTCAATTATTTAATAAAGCCCAGAATAGATGTCTATGGCATCTATGCAAGCCTACCTTATTTTCATATGTAATAATCATAAATATAAATGTGTTTTTATTTTTAGTCTATATACTATTTCTTGCTATTTTAAGATGGGGGAAGAATAAGGGATAATGACAAGCAAAGATAACAGGGCAGCAGCCAAGCACGGTGACTCAAGTCTGTAATCCCAGCACTCTGGGAGACTGAGGTGGACGGATCACGAGGTCAGGTGATTGAGACCAACCTGGCTAACGTGAAACCCCATCTCTACTAAAAAAACACAAAAATTAGCCAGGTATGGTAGTGTGTACTTGTAATCCCAGCTACTCAGGAGGCTGAGGCAGGAGAATCACTTAAACCTGGGAGATGGAAGTTACAGTGAACTGAGATTATACCACTGCACTCCAGCCTGGGCAACAGGCAAGACTCCATCTCAAAAAATTAAAAATTGAAAAAAAGATAACAGGGAAGCATTAGAAGCAAAAGTGAACTGAAGTCATTAACAATGAGTTTCTAATTACAGCTCTGTCACTTATCATTATTGTACACCTAGACAATTCTCTTGAATTTTTCAGGTATAAAACTTTCTTGTATTTTAAAATACAAGAAAACAAAAGAAGACAGAAAACACAGTGCTAGGATTCTAGTCATCACCACGTATACCATGAACTTAGGAATATGTAAAATGATAAATATGCCTATTCTCTAAAAGAAATCAGCTACAGTATAAAGACTCTTAAGAGCATAGCTATTCATTTTTAGAATGCATGCTGAGTAATATACATGGTAATGAAAGATATGACCACAGACCCAAGAGACAGTATTTTATAGTGAAATTAGACAGTTATAACTTAAGCTTAAGTTACACTGAAGTGGCAATTATAAGTTACACTGAAGTGGCAATTATAGTTAATCTCTAGTTGTGTAAGCCCTCTCCAGTTTCAACTGCCTCAATAATAAAACAGAAAATAATCACCTCATAGTGTTGCTGGAAAGGTAAGTGACCCTACATATGTAAAAAACCTAGCACATTCCTGACTCAGAGCCAATGCATGGTAAATTAAATATGAAACAAAAGCTGCATACAGGACAAAAAGTTCTCTTTTTTTTTTTTTGGAGACGGAGTCTCACTCTGTTGCCCAGGCTGGAGTGCAATGGTGTGATCTCAACTCACTGCAACCTCTGCCTCCTGGGTTCAAGCAATACTCCTTCCTCAGCCTCCCAAGTAGCTAAGATTACAGGCGTGCACCCACACACCCACCTAATTTTTAGTAGAGACAGGATTTTGCCAGGTTCGTCAGGCTGGTCTCCAACTCCTGACCTCTTGATCCGCCTGCCTCGGCCTCCCAAAGTGCTGGGTTTACAGGCATGAGCCACCACGCCAGGCCCAAACAAACTCCCTCTTTATATATTAGGTCCTTCATAGTCTTTGAAATTCCTTTTTTATTTTTCCACCCACATCCACTAGGCCGAGTGATATTCCCAAGAAAAATGGTGGTCTTTCATTCTGTTTAAATGGTAATTTTAGGACACATAACATAAATTTACATATGACCTACAGTAACAAGCACAGCTGTTAAATAAGAGCTAAGCAAGTATCCCATCAATCCTTGTAATATCTGTATGACAGGTCAAAGACAGCATAACTTCCAAGAGTTTTAGGTACTTTATAATAACTTTTTGTTTTTTTGGGACAGGGTCTTATTCTGTCATCTAGGCTGGAGTGCTGCGGCACAATCAGGGCTCACTGCAGCCTTGACCTCCTGGGCTCAAGTGACTCCCACCTCAGACTCCCGAGTAGCTGGGAACACAGGCGCACACCACCATGCCCAGCTAACTTTTTAAATTTTTCTTTTTTTAAGTAGAGATGGGGTCTCCCTATGTTTCCCAGGGTGGTCTGGAACTCCTGGACTCAAGGGATCTTCCCACCCTGCCTCAGTCTCCCAAAGCATTGAGATTACAGGCATGATCCACCATACCAGGCCTAATAACTTTTTATTAGTTAATAAAGCAAAATATGTTTAGTGTAGAAACTTCAGAAAAGTATAAATAAAAATCACCCAGTGATGACCACTGTGAAAGTTTTTGGGGGTACACTTCATTCCAGTCACTTTGTTTCCTAGCCTATATGAAATGGCAGTCCAGTAGCTGTATTTTGTACACACTTAAATTATGTAAATTTAAACCATCAGGGTTTATGATTCCAATCATGAGCATATGCCCCAGATTAAGGATGTGATGAGACTACATGTGTTGCTCTCTTAATGAGTCTCAGTTCTTTAATACCTGTGAGTACCTAGTATGTTTAAGCATTAGAATCTTTTATTTCTTCACACATTATGGTTCCCTAATCAAAGATACAACCATCTATTCCACTCTAGAGGAAAAACTGGCTTTGGTGGATTAAAAGAGAATACATACCAATAAGGTCTTACTTAGGGATTTTTCAAAGATAATTATAACTATACAAAATTTTTACCTTACATGCTGACTATAGACTATAACTCAAGTGATGCCATTTTTCACTGCACTGCCTTGACAAATCTTTTCCATATTATTGATATTTAAACTATTCCCAAATTATCCCTAAAATTAGTAATGTTGAAATGAGTATAGTTAGTTCTAAGTCTTTTTCTATATCTCTTCCTTTCTTAGGATGGTGTGTAGTAGGTCAAATAGGATAGTATTCCTGCTTTTTAAGGTCTCTATACATGCTACCAAATTGTCTTCCAGAAAGTTAAAATTTTTTTCTGTGGGTTCAAAGTAGGTGTATATGTCTATAAGGCACATAAGGTATTTTGATACAAGCAAACAATGCATAATAATCCCACCAGGGTAAATGGGGTATCCTATCACCTCAAGCAGTTATCCTTTCTGTTACAATCCAATTATACTTTTAGTTATTTGAAAATGAACAATAAATTATTGACTATAGTCACCCTTTTGTGGCATCAAATACTAGAGATCTTATTCATTCTATTTTTTGCGCCCATCAGAAAGCTTCTTAATGTGCTTTTAACATCCTCTTTATGCATCTTCCACACTCATATCCACGTTTCATATACTCTTAACAATCTGGTTCTTTATAAGACTATCTTTACATCCCAGAAGATGGCATAAAGGTAAAACTTTTATGGTTCATTTACAGTAAATCATTTTAAAAGAAAAATGCTTACCTGACCATGATATCTCTAAAGGATAGGACTCTGCAACAAAGGTATTGTTGCTTTGGCTGCTATAATTTGTTGTACTACCTGGTAATCTATTAAAGTGTTTCTATTTGTAAAAATTTAAAACATTCCTTCAACTTTTTATAAATTATTGTGTTGTATGGTTTCCCTATCCTCTCAAAAAAGTAAAGGGTGAAAGAGGAAGTAATCTCATTATTATCAGTTTCCTTGAGAGCTACAGAGACAGCTAATATAGAGACTTGGTATACTCTGAGGTAGGCTAATAAAAGGAGAGAGGAAAAAGATTAAAATGGGACATAATCTGCATCAGGATGAAAAAAGCATCAGTTTCATTTGAATAATAATATGCAACATAGCTGGGTGCAGTGACTCATGCCTATAATCCCAGCACTTTGGAAGGCTGAGGCAGGAGGATTACCTGAGGTCAAGAGTTTGAGACCAGCCTGACCAACAAGGAGAAATCCCGTCTCTACTAAAAATACAAAAATTAGCCGGCGTGGTTGCGCATGCCTGTAATCCCAGCTACTCGGGAGGGAGGCTGAGGCAGGAGAATCGCTGAAACCCAGGAGGCAGGGGTTGCGCTGAGCTGAGATGGCGCCATGGCATTCCAGCCTGGGCAATAAGAGTGAAACTGTCTCAAAAAAATTATAATAATATGCAACAAATGCCACTCAAAATGTATGCTCCATTTTTGGCTGTTTTAGAGTAAGAGTTTCATATTTCCTATGTATGATATATACAAAAAAATCAGTTTAAAACTCAAAAATATATATTTTTTTGAGACAGAGTCTCACTCCGTCACCAGGCGCCAGGTGGGAGTGCAGTGGTGAGATCTTGGCTCGCTGCACCCTCTGCCTCCTGGGTTCAAGCAATTCTCCTGCCTCAGCCTCCCAAGTAGCTGGGACTACAGGCACGCGCCACCATGCCCAGCTAATTTTTGGATTTTCAGTAGAGACAGGGCTTCACCATGTTGGTCAGTGTGGTCTCTATCTCTTGACCTCGTGATCTGCCCACCTCAGCCTCCCAAAGTGCTGGGATGACAGGCGTGAGCCACCGCGCCCGGCCAAACTCAACAGTATTTTTAAGTGATTTACAGAACTAAAGATATGTATTACTTTTTTTTCAAAAGAGTCTATACATCTATTCATAATATTCTTGAATGTTTTTAAAGCTTTGACTCTTGTCTTAGGTACGGATACAAATGCCAACGTCAAAGGTACCCAGAACTGTTTCCTCTGCAAGTTATATGACTTTTGGTCACTTATACTCCCTGGACCTAGATTACACTAAATATTTGAATTGGCTTATTGTCCTACAAGTTGGTTTATAGTCAATTTTTACCTTATTGGCTACTTTTCTTTTTAGAGGTTTTTTTTTTAGTGAAGGATAAATTATTTTAGATTTCTCCACAATTTCAGAACATTTACCACTGTCTAATGAAATTATTAAATAAAAAAGATAAGGAGACTGAGGTGGGTGGATCACCTGAGGTCAGGAATTCAAGACTAGCCTGACCAACATGGTGAAACCCATCACAAAAAAAAAAAAAAAAGATGATAAGGACTGATTACACTGGTTGTTGAGATCTTAAGATGATACCATTACAAACATTTCAGACTCAGATGTTCATTTTTCAGAGAGGCTGCCCTCTCTACTTTTCTTGATGTATCTGGGAAGGGCTTCCTGCTCCACTTCCAAGGAAGGACCTGAATTAGAATACTTCTGTGTCCCCTCCTATCCTTCACTTTCTTTTTCATTCTCATGGCACAGATTTTTATATATTCAACGAGACTGCTGAGAGTCAAACTTTCACTTAGTTGCCCTTCTATACAGGATGCAATTAATGTTTTTAGGGCATGGGATGTCTCTTGACTATTATTTTCTTCATATCCCTAAATCAATACATATTTTTAATTTGATAAACATCCTCACACCAAACGGTTCTTTAATATTATAGATGAGAATCACTTCATACACAAAGTCAGATAAAAACATTGAAATGCTACTCAGTTAAACAGAACTTTTTAAAAATTTACCAAAAAGGTCGGGCATGGTGGCTCACACCTGTAATCCCAACACTTTGGGAGGCTGAGGCAGGCGGATCACAAGGTCAAGAGATGGAGACCATCCTGGCCAACATGATGAAACCCCGTCTCTACTAAAAATACAAAATATTAGTTGGGCGTGGTGGCACATGCCTGTAGACCCAGCTACTCGGGAGGCTGAGGCAGGAGGATCACTTGAACCCAGGAGGTGGAGGTTGCAGTAAGCCAAGACAGGGCCACTGCACTCCTGCCTGGCAATAAAGCAAGACTCTGCCTCAAAAAAAAAAAAAAAAAGAAGAAAAGAAAAATAAATTTTAAAAATTTACCAAAGATAGTTTAAAAAAAGCTTTACAAATTATGCAATAATGTGTATAATATGATACTGATTATATATATAAATGCACAGAATAAGATCTGTTTACTGTATTTACATCTTGGTGAAAGAGAATAAGATGAAATGTGAAAATAATTTTGTAATTTTAAAAAGTAGGTGAACATTCATACATTATTGATAACAAAGAAAGAGCAGTTTAAAAACTAAATACTTACTGTGTAATTGAATTCTGAACACTCTTTTCATTTAAAGTCATCCCAGGTGGTGGGTCATTTTGCAAAGCCAACAGTTCTTTCTGTAGTCGTTTCTAGAAAAGAACATGAATAATAATTTGTCCTTTCTTTTTTTTGTTTTGAGACTGGGTCTGTGTCACCCAGCTTGGAGTGCAGTGGTGTGATCACAGCTCACCACATCCTCAAACTCCTGGGCTCAAGGAATCCTCCCACCTCAGTCTCCCAAGTAGCTTGAGACTATAGGTGTACACCACAATGCCCAGCTAATTGTTTTTTGGTAGAGACAGGGGTTTCGCTTTGTTGCTCAGGTTGGTACTGAACTCCTTAAGCGATTTTCCCAACCTCAGCTTCCCTAAGTGCTGAGATTACAGGTGTGAGCTACCACACTTGGCCTGTTTTAAAAACAACATCCTTCCAGTTATCCTTGATAATATCCTTCTCCAATCTGAAATTATTGATTAAATTTCCTCCAAACGTCCATACCTTTCCCCTTTACTAGTCCCTTATATATTCTATATACCTATTGCTCAAAATTTGAACAGCCTATCCTATACTTCGCAATCTATTGTCAAACTATTTCAACACTAGAGCTTTCAGGCAGCTGAACATGAGGAGCTTCCTGGAGGGTGGCACACCTGGAAAGGACATGGAAGCTCCACATTCCTTCCCTCATGCATCTCTTCATCTGTATGCATTATAATATTCATTACTGTAAACCAGTAAATACATCCATGACAGTAATAGTAGTTCCGGCAGCAGCCACTAGAGCCTCAAGAGCACAGCCAAATGGGTGGCTTTCCTGGAGAATCTGCTGGAAGACTTAAAAGGCATAAAAAGTTTAGGGAATTTAAAAATAAAAATATCAATGAAGATAATACTTTGTTTTGGCTAGCATGTAAAAATTTTTTTAATGCATAATAAGCAGATGCAGGAAAAGGCAAAGGAGGTCTACATGACCTTTCTGTCCAGTAAGGCCTTGTCACAAGTCATAAGAAGAGTTAGTCTTCACTCAATGAAAAGATCCTGGAAGAACCACATCCTCTGATGTTCCAGGAACTTCAGATTGGATCTTCAATCTCATGAGGTACAACAGCTACAATTTCTTCTTAAAGTTTGACGAGATTTTTGTTGTTGTTGTTGTTGCTGATTTTTTAAGAGACAGAGCCTCACTCTGTCACTCAGGCTGGCATGCAGTGGCATGATCCCAGCTCACTGCAGCCTAAAACTTCTGGGCTCCAGCCGTCTTTCTGCCTCAGTCTCCCAAGTAGCTAGGACTACAGGTGTGCAATACCACGCTTGGCTAATTAAAAACAATTTTTTTGTAGAGACAGGGTCTCACAATATTGCACAGGCTGGTCTTGAACTCCTGGCCTCAAGTGATCCTTCCACCCTGGCCTCTCAAAGTTCTGGGATTACAGGTGTGAGCCACTGTGCTGGCCCTGATTTGCTTTTAAAATACAAGCAAACTGCAAAAGAGGAGAAAGTTCAGCCTGATGCTCAAACTACAAGTAGAAAAGCTTTTAGAATTTTTAACACGAGTTCATAAAGACTGGCAGATTTATGAAGGAAACATTCAGGCTGTGTGTGGTGGCTCATGAATATAATCTCAGCACTTCAGGAGGGAGAGGTGGAAAAACTGCTTGAACCCAAGAGTCTGAGACCAGCTTTGGCAACATAGTGAGACCCTGTCTTTATTTAAAAAAAAAAAAAAAAAAAAAAATTAGCCAGGCATAGGGGCGTGTACCTGTACTCCCAGCTACTTCAGAGGATAATGCAAAAGGATCTTTTGAGCCCAGGAAGCCAGGGCTGCAGTGAACTGTAGCTGTACCAATGCACTATAGCCTAAGTTAGAGAATGAGATTCTGTCTCAAAAATAAAACAAAAATAAGAAAAAAAAAATAAAAAGCAAAAAAACTTATAATTGCCTTATTATGTACAAAAACTGAAAGATGCAAAACTCTTCAATGGGATATGTGTATTAACTGCTTGGCCAGTTAAGTCTTGTACAATGGCTAATCCTACATTTAAAAAAAATTGCTTTGAAGTCTCAGTTCACAAAACGATTTCTTCCACACAGGAAAAAATATTTCAACACTGATGCTAAAGCAGTTTAAAAAAAATTTTCAACACTAAAGCAGTTATGAAGAATAGCCAGTTATCTATAAAACATCAAGACTTCATAGCTACTATATTGAGGTTATAGGTTGAGTGACCCTTATCTGAAGTGCTTGGGGCCAGAATTGTTTCAGATTTACTAGATGAGCATCCCAAATCTGAAAACCCAGAATCTGAAATACTCCAATGAACATTCCCTTTGAGTGTCATGTTGCTACTCAAAATGTTTCAGATTTCAGAGCATTTCACATTTCATATTGGGGATGCTCAATTTGTGTAAGATCTTAATAGCTTGGGTTAAAAGTGCTTAAAAGGGCCGGGCGTGGTAGCTCAGGCCTGTAATCCCAGCACTTTGGGAGGCTCAGGTGGGCAGATCACGAGGTCAAGAGATGGAGACTATCCTGACCAACATAGTGAAACCCCATCTCTACTAAAAAATACAAAAATTAGCCGGGCGTGGTGGTGAGAGCTTGTAGTCCCAGCTACTGGGGAGGCTGAGGCGGAAGAATCATTTGAATCGGGAGCCAGAGGCTGCAGAGAGCAGAGATTGCACCACTGCACTCCAGCTTGGTGTCAGAGCGAGATTCTGTCTCAAAAAAAAAAGTGCTTAGAAGTTTTAGCAGTGCTTCCTTTGCTGCTTTCTAATTATAAAAGCCACAGTTCTCCATAGTCCTTAAAGAATGTTATTTAACAGACAAGCTTTCCAGAAAAGTTCTAAAAGTAACCCTTTACGCAAAAAACCTTTTGAAAATGTTATGCTTTGTGACGAGAATCAAATCAGAAGGAAAAAAAAGAAAACATTAATAAAATGTTAAAAGATTCTATATATATAATTTTTAAAAACTTTAAGTAATTTAAATCTATAATCTGTTTTCTTAAATAGGTTTCCCCTGCATGTGGTTTAATTATTTCCAGGTTATTGTTATGAACATCATTCACAATAGAACATCATAATACAACATATGATGATCTGAGATATGTTGAGGTTTTCTTCCTACATATTAGGTATCCTAAAATGGCTATGTATTTTGCATACTTATTTGTACAGCTTTTTATTGTATGCCTCTTCCCTTGTTATCATCAGTGGCCATTCTTTTTCAGTGTAGAACAAGGCAAAAACAAAACAAACGAAAAACACAGTAGTCCCTAACTTATGAATTACAAAACAATCAAATAACCAGTGTTATTAAAATTGCATGCACGATTATAAAGATTCTTACTATGTCTTTTCTTTTCTTTTTTCAGAGATAGGGTCTCACTAAGTTGCCCAGGCTGAGGTGCACAGGCACAATCCCACTACTGATTGGCATGGGAGTTTTGACCTGCTCCGTTTCCGACCTGGGTCATTCACTCCTCCTGGGGCAACCTGGTGGTCCCTCACTCCAGGGAGGTCACCATAATGATGCTGAACTCAGTGTGGACACCCAATCAGCATAGCACACTATAGCCCAGAATTCCTGGGCTCAAGTGATCCTCTTGCTGCAGCTTCCCAAGTAGCTGGTACTACAGGCACCGCCACTGCACCCAGTATAAGTCTTTTCTTAAAGTGAAGAAGACAAGTATGGATACCTGTTCGTTACTTAAGAGTACTCTGCCGAGACAGGCAGATCACCTGAGGTCAGGAGTTCAAGACCAGACTGACCAACATGGATAAACTCCGTCTCTACTAAAAATACAAAAACTAGCTGGGCTTAGTAACGCATACCTGTAATCCCAGCTACTTGGGAGGCTGAGGCAGAAGAATTGCTTGAACCCGAGAGGCAGAGATTGCTGTGAGCCGAGATCATGCCATTGCATTCCAGCCTGAGCAACAGGAGTGAAACTCCGTCTCAAAAAAAAAGTGGTTTCTTCTTTTCTTGAACAGTGAAATATTACTATCAGTATGGTAACGTGTCTAGGTCTTTTCAATTTATGACACTTTAAATAAGCTTAGCCATCCAATACCACTACAGATAGAAAACTCTGTTGTGAATCGCTGTAATAGACTTTATATTTGCTTAATTTGTTTTGAATAAAGACAGATAAATTTATGGCAAATTTCTGTGTTAGAATAAGGTTTTCATTATTTTCTACTGATACTAACAAATGAGGGTTCTCTGATCAAGTATATTTTTAAAAAAACTGGGTCAAACAAGAATTGGACTCTTCAACAGAATTTTTCATATACTAACTTGTACAGTGATTGTCCAAAGGGAGACAGATGACATAAAGAGGTTTCCAAAAATAGCTGGGCACAGTGATGCATGCCTGTAGTCCCAGCTACTCAAGGGACTGAGGTGGGAGAATTGTTTGAGCGTCAAAGTTGAAGTCCAGCCTGGGCAACACAGCAAGAAGTTGTCTCTAATAAAATGAAACAAGGCCAGGCATGGTGGCTCAAGCCTGTAATTCCAGCACTTTGGGAGACTGCACTGCAACCTAGGCTACAGAGTGAAACTCCATCTCAATAAAATAAACAAAAAACACAACAACAACAACAACAACAACAACAAAGGAGGTTTCCAAAGATAACAGAACCCTCTGAGTATAGAGCATCTCAAAGCAGCTTTATGAAGGACCATAGTTTGGGAAACACTGCTACAGAAATCTTTCAGATCTTGAGAACTTTACTAGGCCAAGAATGATAGCCCTTCTTAGTAGAAGCAAGTATATAAAGGAGATTCAATCTGCACAGCTACCAAGCAAAACACAAGAAAACAAAAGCAAACTAACTAAAAAGCGCTTTATTGGCATCATTATCCCTGATCTCCTGAACATAATGGTGAAGTCTCCCCACCCTTAGGCTTCTTACATTGCCACAAAGAAAGGGATCTGTGGTAGTCAACTTTCAGGAGAATTCCCAATGAGCTGTAAAGGTCCTAGTAGTCACACCCTTATGTACTTCCCTCCCAATGGAATACAACAGAAATGGTATGTCACTCCCAAGATTAGATTATTTTTAAAACTATGGTTTCCATCTTGGTAATTCTCTCTCTCAAATCACTTGCTCTGGAGGAATCAAGCTATCATGCTGAGAAGAGCCTAATTTTAGAGGCCTTCCATACTGAGGAACTGAAGCCTCCTATCAATAACCATGTGAGTGATTTGTAAGCAGATCCTTCAAGTCAAGCTTTCAGATGACTACTGCCCTGGCCAGTATCTTACCTGCAAACTCAAGAGGGATACTAAGCCAGAACCAATCAACTATGCCTCTCTGAAACTGTGAGATAACATTTGTTGCTTTAAATTGCTAAGTTTAAGGGTTTGTCATGCACTGCGTAACACTTACCTATCACTATAGATAACACAGGACCACTGCTCCATCCTCCCCTCTATCCCAGAAGAGACTGTCACCTACTTCCTCATCAATATCACTAAGTCACAATCTAAGACATTCACTGGACCATGTTTTTTTTACTGAGGGGGTGGAGTTACATTAAAAAAACAATTCATGCCAGCCCCCAGTCATCTTAGCTACTAGGCAATAAACTGCCTTGCATATTCACATCCTTTGCAATAGAGAGAGATCAGCCAGCATTTGGGTGGGGGTCAAATGAGTACATACATTCACAAATAAAACATTTTTTTAAAAGATACAAAGAGTGGAAGGTCAAACAAAGTGTAGTATCTATTTTGCAGGTTCACAAAAACAGAGAATTCACCCTTAGGTGTATCCTTCCAGGTACAATAGTGCATTAGACAGGGAAGGAAAAATCCTGAAGTCATTCTAAGAAACTAGTTCTAAGTTTCCCGAATGTGGGCATAGAAGAGCTGAAGAAAAGTATTTAAAGAGTCGCAATGTAAAGACAAATGAAAATTCACATTTTGTTTGTAAATACAAAGAACTAGTATGACCTTTTAGAGGTCATATAATCCAGAAAGCTATAAGCACATGAGGCTGCATTCACCATACAAATGAAGACAAAATGTTAACAAATTTGATAAGAAACACTAGTATTTAGGACAGAACACTAGCCAAAGCAATGACAACACTGGCTTATAAAACCATCATGGCAATACTGGCCTGCTTTCCCAGGGGGTAGGGAAAATGGCAACTAGACTGAAGATAACTACAAAATGGAAAAAAACTGCAGAACTAAAGTAACAGAAACATCCAGAAACCATGGGGGAAAAGAGGGAAGAGGACATGAAAAATTAGTGTTCAAGTAGTTCATAGCCAAATGTTATACCCTTGTCTGTCCCCAAATTGGTGAGATATAGGAAAATTAATCACAAATATATTACAAATATACCACTCTCCTCTAAACCTAAGATACACAATCAGTTGTAAGATGTATCATTATTTTATGTCGCATCAGGAAAGAAAAACTGCTGCCAATTAAATAATGACACATCATCAATAATACATATCCTAGTTTGAAAGATGTTAAAATATGGAAAAAATGCATTTAAAAAAATTAAGTGGGTAAGGAGGAATGGTTCATGCCTGTAATCCCAGCACTTTGGGAGGTCGAGGCAGGCGGATCACCTGAGGTCAGGAGTTTCGAGATCAGCCTGGCCAACACAGTGAAACCCTGTCTCTACCAAAAATATAAAAATTAGTCAGGCATGGTGGCACGTGCCTGTAATCCCAGCTACTCAGGAGTCTGAGGCAGGAGAATCACTTGAACCCAGGAGGTGGAGGTTGCAATAAGCCAAGATCATGCCACTGCAATCCAGCTTGGGCAACAGAGTGAGACTTGCCTTTAAAAAAAAAAAAAGGCTGTGCGTGGTGACTCACACCTGTAATTCCAGCACCTTGGGAGGTTGAGGCAGGCAGATCACCTGAGGTCATGAGTTCAAGACCAGCCTGAACAACATGGAGAAACCCTGTAACTGCTAAAAATATAAAATTAGTTGGGCATGGTGGCACATGCCTGTAACCCCAGCTACTCGGGAGGCTGAGGCAGGAGAGTCACTTGAACCCAGGAGGCGGAGTTTGCAGTGAGCTGCGATCACGCCACTGCATTCCAGCCTGGGCAACAAGAGTGAAACTCCATCTCAAAAAAAAAGAAAAACTCTGAAGTGGTATTAAAGAGTTTAATTTCCCTAAGTCTACAGTATCAGAAGTACTTGAAAAATAAAACTTCATCAATTATGTTTCTGAGTGAATTTCTTTTTTTTTTTTTTGACAGAGTCTTGCTCTGTCACCAAGGCTGGAGTGCAGTGGCAGGATCTTGACTCACTGCAACCTCTGCCTCCCAGGTTCAAGGGATTCTCCTGCCTCAACCTCCCGAGTAGCTGGGATTACAGGCACACGCCACCACACCTAGCTAATTTTTGTATTTTTAGTAGAGACGGGGTTTCACCATATTGGTCACGCTGGTCTCGAACTCCTGACCTTGTGATCTACACACCTCGGCCTCCCAAAGTGCTGGGATTTTACAGGCATGAGCCATCGCGCCCGGCCGAATAAATTTTTTAAAATGATTTAAAAGTATATACTTTGTACAGATGGGTTTTAGCCATGTTGCCCTGGCTGGTCTCAAGTGATCCTCCCACCTCAGCCTCCCAAAGTGCTAGGATGATGAGCCTGAGCCACTTCGCCCAGGCCCTGAGTAAATTTAATAACTAAAATGATTCTTATCTCGATATTTAACACCTACCCCAAACCACATGCTTTCAGCAAATCTTTAAATATGCACTTTATTCCCAGAATTTGCAAAGGAGTGCACCGACATAAAGGCCTAAATTTATTTGCAAACAAATCTCAGTCCAGCAGAGACTGTTTCCTTTTTCTTATTCTTCCAACCAAAAAAGCCAGCCAGGTCCAGAATTTACATTCTTTGTAATTCTTACATGTTTTGAAGCATCTCAAATCTGAAGTAAACCTGAAAACTCTAGCCCTTATCTTGTGTTGGCTCAAGTCTGCAAAGCACCCAGGAATTTGAGCTCTTCAAAGATACCCAAATAGGTTTACAAGTTGAGTAAGAGGATTCTGACACATCTAAATACCACAGAGATCAACGATTACACACTATCAGAATTGGCTGCTGTCTGGTTATATAGTCCAGACAGCAGCCAGCTCCCTTTCTCTCCTTCCTCATCATAAAAATACATCAATGATATGAAACCACACTTATTTACTCTTTTTTTTCCTGGTAAGAAAACCATCGACAAATTCCATAATTAACTATTGTCAATGACAATGTACTGGGACATACCACAAAATGGAATGCCAAATCTGTATGTCATAATACCTTGGTTACAAATCTCTACTCTAGATCACTACAACAGTCTGGGTTATGGGTTATGTGACCCTCAACTTAAGAGTGACACCAGCCAAGGCATCGTAGCTCACACCTGTAATCCCAGCACTTTAGGAGGCCAAGACAGGAGGATTACTTGAGCCCAGGAATTCGAGACCAGCCTGCACAACATAGCGAGATCCCGTATCTAACCAAAAAGAGAGAGAGAGAGAGAGAGAGAGAGAGAGAGAGATGACACTGGTTCAGTTCCTAAAACTATTTTCTATTTGAATGCATGTGAAGGATTACTCCTGATATTTACTCTCCTCTAAGACTGGGACTTACTACAGGGGGTGAGGAGAAATTTTATATAATATCAAAAAGATGCCCAGTCTCTGACTGACTGCTTTCTGGAACTAATCAGACTGACTGGGCCACCACTTCATTTACATGAAGTAAGCACCAAGTGGCCAATGGGAAACCTCTAATGGGTATTTGGACCTAAGAATATTTTCTGTCAAGGCCAGGTGTGGTGGCTCACGCCTGTAATCCCAGCACTTTGGGAGGCCGAGGCAGGCCTGGCCAACATGGTGAAACCCTGTCTCTACTAATAAAATGCAAAAATTAGCTGGGCATGGTGGCGCGCGCCTGTAATCCCAGCTACTCGGGAGGCTGAAGCAGGAGAACTGCTTGAACCCGGGAGGCTGAGGTTACAGTGAGCCGAGGTCACGCCATTGCACTCCAGCCTGGCGCCTGGCGACAAAACGAGACTCTGTCTTTAAAAAAAAAAAAAAAAAAAAAAGAATATTTTGAGTCTGGGGCCCTTGAGTGGCTGCTCCGGTTGCTCCAACCTTGTGGAATATAATTCATTTTCAATAAAGTTCTGCTTTTGTTGTTTCATTCTTTCCTTGCTTTGTTTGTGTATTTTGTCCAATTCTTTCTTCAAAACGCCAAGAACCTGGACACCCTCGACTGGTAACAAACGCCTATACTTACATATTAGTTTAAGTTTGATATTTCAGAGAGGTGAGATGATAGGTAAATCAGTACTGAAAAAGCACTACTACTTAGTTCTTCAGTAGGGAACATTACTGTTTAGAATGAATAGTATATCAAATGAAATGCTCCTGGTTGTTTTGTATCATGAAAGACATTTTAAAAAATGCTCCTAGTTAAAAAAAAAAATGAGTATTTTGGTCAGGCACAGTGGCTCATGCCTGTAATCCCAGCACTCTGGGAAGCCAAGGTGGGTGGATCACCTGAGGTCAGGAGTTTGAGACCAGCTTCACCAACATGGTGAAACCCCATCTCTACTAAAATAAATAAATAAATACAAAAAAATTAGCCAGGCATGGTGGTATACGCCTATAATCTGAGCTACTTGGGAGGCTAAAGCAGGAGAATCACTTGAACCCAGGAGGCAGAGGCTGCAGTGAGCCGAGATGGTGCCACTGCATTCCAGCCTGGGTGACAGAGCAAGACTCCATCTCAAAAAACAAAAACAAATAACAACAATAAAAAATACATATATTTTAAATAACATCCTAAAAAGCTCATTCATTTCATTTCTTTTTTTTTTTTTTTGAGACAGAGTCTTGCTCTGTCACCAAGGCTGGATGGAGTACAGTGGTGCAATCTCGGCTACTGCAGCCTCCACTTCCCAGGCTCAAGCAATTCCCATGTCTCAGCCTCCCGAGTAGCTGGGACTCCAGGCATGCATCACCACACCTGGCTAAATTTTGTATTTGCAGTAGAGACAGCATTTCACCATGTTGGCCAGGCTGGTCTCAAGCTCTCGACCTCAAGTGATCTGCCTACCTTGGCCTCCCAAAGTGACAGGATTACAGATGTGAGCCACAGTGCCTGGCCAAAAGCGCATTCATTTTTAAATTAGTTTGCCTTCTAAACTGATTCATTTCTGAAATATCCCACATTAACAGATGTTAAAAGTAAAGCACAAAAAATCCAAATTATACTCTTGTGGTTATGAATCAGAACCGGAAAAACAGAATATATCCCTTTTAGATGCTAATAATGGCAAAATATTAACCAAGAAATTGATAAAATTCCTTACTTTGCAAAATTTACTTTCTAGTGAGGGAAGAGATATTCAATAAATAAAAACAAAACTAGTAAGTATGCAGCTGTTCTTCTCTATCCTCAGGGGCTTGATTCCAGCAGCTGCCTCCTACATACCAAAATCCACATATACCAGGGGCTGAACTTGCATACAGATAAAAATCAACTCTGTATACTCAGCTTTAAAATGCTGGGAATTGGGGGAAAAAAATCTGCATAGAAATGGACCCATAGAGTTTAAACTCGTTGTTTGAAGGCTCCACTGATATATTAAAATATGAAGAAAAAGAAAGTAAATTAAGGGGATGGGGAGGTATACCGATCTCACATTTTGTTAAGTTTTATCTCAAGTTGACATTTTGAGAAACTATCCTAAAGGGTAGAAATCCTCATTCAGGGAAGGGAAAAATACAAACACGAGAAGGAAAAACATTAAAAATGTGGGAATATATTATATGTTAATACAACTGTATATAAAATAACGAACAATGTTTTCTCCAATTTCATCTAACAACCAACTAAAGATGGAAGGTTAAAAACAGGAGAGCATGATGAAAAAAATACAAATACCACACAAATTAATATTAATAGCATTACACTAAGAAGTAGCTATTATTTTTTCCCTAACAACATTAAGAAACAATTCTAACAGTGGCCACTTCTCCTTTCAGAGGGAAATGTGAGGCAATGAATTCAGTTTTTTTTTCCGTTTTTAAACAGAACTAAACTCATGCAAAGGAAACATTTTCCCTCCTACTGAATTCTGATTACATTTCTAACAGTTACTGATTAAAACTGTTTTCCCTTTCTGGGAAGAGAAGGCAATGGAGATATTCAATCTTAGTTTAAGCTAAATTTTTCAAAAGTCTGACAGAAATGCACAAAGTATCAGGACTTAATGATTTCTGTTCTTAAGAACCCACAGCCCAAAAAAGAAAATAAATGTTCAATAATTTCTGAATGCTTTCAGAGTACAGTGGTGTCCAAAAGAAGAGTGGTGAGAGGAGAAAAACCAGAACTGTGGTATGCAGAAAGCCAAGGAAGAATATGTTTCAAGGACTAACCAGACTTTCATTTCTAGCACAATGGCAGAGTATATACCCTGGATAATTACAGAGAAAACAAAGACAAAGTGAATGCAGGAACTCTGAAATATAAGGATTAGGACTAGATTTTGCCATGGAGATTTCAAACAAACCCAAAAGCAATCCAAAGTGAAGACGCTAACAGAAGAGCTACCTGAAACTATGATCCCTCAATGGAAAGGTGAACAAGAAAATGCGCAAAGAGACAACAATGAAATTTGTCTACTTTAAGCTTAGCAATGGGTGGAGGAAGAAAAAAAATTCTCCCCTGAAATTTCATAACCTCAACCCACATGGATTCACAGTCTGAATTCCTGCTACCTGAGAACATTAAGCAAGGATTTAATCAAAAATAGTCCAGGAAGTGGTGGCTGCAAGGCAAATGGTAGAAACAAATACAAATATAAATCCTGGAGAAATGCAAGTTCTATCCTTTGAGGCAACAATTTCACTACTCAGAATCTTAGGAAGATACATATAAAATAGCTTCACTGTAAACAAAATCTAGAAATACGTTATCAATCAATGTAAGGTCTTTTAGGCTGACTGACAGAAGGCGCCATGGACACCATGATAACCTCTGTGACCTGAATGGACATTCCAGATGAGTTCCCAGAAAATCTGAAGTAACTGGAAGACCATGAAAAGGGGAAGAAATAATCAACCCCCTGCTGCGCCTAATTAACTTTGAGATATTCTCTGTTGGACCTGGTAACTGACCTTGGTCAACCTCATGCCTCCTGACCCTACAATCCCCTCCCAGTTTGCAAAAACTGCCCAAACCTATAAAACCAACTCCTATCCCACTGCCCTCCGCTGACTCTCTCTCTGGACTCAGCCTGCCCACATCCAGGTGAATAAACAGCCATGTTGCTTACACAAAGCCTGTTTGGGAGGTCTCTTCATTCAGAGTGCACATTTTAACAATCAATAGGTAAATAACACAAATTATGGCACACCAAACTAAGACTATGCAATCATTAAGAATGATGCAGACCTGAGTACTGACAAAAAAATAAAAAAGTCCAAAACATATTGAAATGAAGAAAAAGCTTTAAAAATATATGTAATTTATGTTAAAATAAAAGAGGTGTAACTAAACAAACCTATAAATGCATACAAAGGACCAGAAAAAAGCACACTCAATTATTTGATAGTGGGAAATGGCAGTAGAGAAAGAGGAGATACTTTATGCACTACATACCTTTTTATTATTTGGCTCTTTTACAAAAATGTAGAAGTATATTTTTTGTATAACTGAAAAATAACTCAATGGATGATGAAAACACATTCACATAAAAACATAAACATTCATAGAAGCATTATTCATAATAACCAAAAACCAACCCAAATGACCATTAATTGATGAACAAAATGTTACAACCATACAATGAAATATCTTTTCGCCTTCAAAAAGAATGAAGTACTGATGCATTTGACAACACAAATGAACCTCAAAAACATTATGCTGTTTTTGAATGAAGCCAGTCACAAAATACCACACACTGTATGATACCACTGATATGAAATGTCCATAACAGGCAAATCTATAGAGATGGAAGGTAGACTGGTGGTTGCCAGGGGCTGGGAAAAGGAGAATGGGGTGATGGAGAGTGACTACTTATGGACACAAAGGTTTCTTTTTGTGATTTTCTAAAGTTAGATTATGGGTATGGTTGCACAACAGAGTAAATACATTGAAACTACTGAATGTAGAAAATGGAGCTATTTAATGGCATGTAAATTACATCTAAATAAAAATTTTTGACCAGGGACAGTGGCTGTTGCCTGTAATCCAAGCACTTTGGGAGGCCAAGGCAGGAAGATCACTTGCAGCCAGGTGTATAATATCAGCCTGGGCAACATATTGAGACCACATCTCTACCAAAAAATAAAAAATTAGCCAGGCATGATGGTATTATGCACCTGTAGTCCTAGCTACTCCAGAAACTGAGGCAGGAAGATTTCTTGAGCCCAGGAGTTCAGGTTATAGTGAGCTATGATCTAGCCACTGCACTCCAGCTTGAGTGACAGAAAGAGCCTGTCACTTTAAAAGAAAAAAGGAAAACCTCAATGGATAGTACAAATAAATTAAACACAGGCGAAGAAAGAATTACTACTTAGGAAGATGGTCTGAAGAAATTATCCAGGCTGCAACTCAGAGAAACAGATAATGAAAACATAAAAGGTAGAGAGACCCCCCCAACCCAAAAAAATTAGGGAACAGAAAGCAACGTTTTCTATAAATGTTTCTTAAATAATAATGCCTGAGAATCTGCCAGAATTGTTTAAGACAGCAGCCTTCAGGTCAATGAAACCCAATTAATTCTAAGCAGCATAAATAGAAGAAATCCAAACTTAAACATCACTGTGAAAGCATAAAACACCAATTAAAAAGAGCTAATTCTAATGCCATACATAAAAGATGGATTACCTACAAAGTTATAGAAATTAGAAGGCAGGCCCAGTGCAGTGGCTCACGCCTGTCAGCACTTTGGGAGGCTGAGGTGGGCAGATCATGAAGGCAGGAGTTGGAGACCAGCCTGACCAACGTGGTGAAACCCCATCTCTACTAAAAATACAAAAATTAGCCGGGCGTCATGGTGGGCGCCTGTAATTCCAGCTACTTGGGAGGTTGAGGCAGGAGAATCACTTGAACCCAGGAGGCAAAGGTTACAGTGAGTCAAGATCATGACACTGCACTCCAGCCTGGGCTACAGAGCGAGACTCTGTCTCAAAAAATAAAATAAAATAAAATAAAATAAAATAAAATAAAATACAGCTGGGCATGGTAGCTCAAGTCTGTAATCCCAGCACTTGCAGAGGCCAAGGTGGGCAGATCATCTGAGGTCAGGAATTCAAGACCAGCCTGACCAATATGGAGAAACCCCGTCTCTACTAAAAATACAAAAAAACACTAGCCATGGGTGGTGACTGGCACCTGTAATTCCAGCTACTTGGGAGGTTGAGGGAGGAGAATCACTTGAACCCAGGAGGCAAAGGTTGCAGTGAGCCGAGATTGCACCCCTGCACTCTAGCCTGGGTGCCAGAGTCAGACTCTGTCTCAAAAAATAATAATAAAATTAAATTAAAAATTAAAAAATGGGTAAATTGTATATTCATACATGGCAATAATTAGCTGAGCGTGGTGGCATACGCCTGTAATCTCAGCTACTCGGGAGGCTGAGGCAGGAGAATTGCTTGAACCTGGGAGGCAGAGGTTGCAGTGAGCCAAGATCATGCCATTGCACTCCGGCCTCAGCAACAAGGGTGAAGCTCTGTTTCAAAAAAGAAAAAAAGCGGGGGGGGGGGGGGGGGGTGGCACATATTCTCAGGACCTCCTAAGGGCTGTGTCATGGGAAAACAAAACCTCATTTTAAATAAATATGCTATGTGAATTATTTCTCAATAAAGCTGTCAACAAAAGCAAAAGTTTATTAAACAAAAAATAAAAGATAAAGCAAATATGAAAAATGTTAATTGTTGAATCTACACAAAAGCTACAGAGGTGTTAACTGTTTCTTTCTACTTAACTGCATGCTTGAGATTTTTAATAAAAAAAGTTTCCAATAAAAAATAACAGTAAAACAAATGCAAAAAACAGCTAAGGTAACATCTAAAAAAAAATTGCTGTAGGCTGGGTGCTGCGGTGGCTCACGCCTGTAATCCCAATACTTTGGGAGGCCAAGGCAGGTGGATCGCTTAAGGTCAGGAGTTTGAGACTGGTCTGGCCCAACATGGTGAAACTCTGTGTCTACTAAAAATATAAAAATTAGCCAGGACTGGTGGCAGGCACCTGTAATCCCAGCTACTCAGGAGGCTGAGATAGCAGAATCGCTTGAACCCGGAAGGCGGAGCTTGCGTTGAGCCAAGACCATACCATTGCACTCCAGCCCGGGCATCAAGAGCGAATCTCCGTCTAAAAAATAAATAAATAAAATTGTGAGTAACTTCCAAACTAGTAGAGGTAGGAAAAACAAAATGAGAAAACAGAAAAAGAAATCAATCCAAAATAAGGAAAGACACAGACATAGGAAGAAAAGCAAGACAAATTAAAAGCCCTTAAAAGGAAAGAAATAAATTCTATCATATAAATTACTCATTAAAAATTGGACTAGGTTCTTTAGTAAACAGTAGAGAATATTAGATTGGATGGTTAAAAAGTATAGTTGAGATTTTTAAAAGATATTACTAAAATGTAAGATCACAGAAAGGTTCAGAGTCAAAGATAGAAAAAGATACTAGGCCAAATTTTAAGAAACAAAACTGCATAATTATACTAGTATCAAGTGAAACAAACTTTAAAGCCAAAAATAATAAAAGAGTACAGAATAACTATACAATGATATATCTACCGTGACCATAAAACCTGTATACACTAATAACCACCTCAAAATATATAAGCAAAGGAAAATTTACAAATCTGTCTTCACAGAAGATTTAACACCTCTCAAAGTAATGAACAGCTCAAGCAGACCAAAAAACAAACAAAAGGATAACCAAATTGAAAAACAGTCAAAAGATAAGAATAAGCATTTAATGCAGGAGCCACAAATGGTCCTAAAACACATACAATTATACTCAATTATTCTTACTAGCTAAGGAAATATAAAACAGAACCATAAGGATTATCTTTGACCAAAATAAGTCAAGTGTTAGGGAGAATGTGGTATCCCTGGAACTCATGTACTACCAGTAAGAGCATAAACTGACTTAAGTACTTTGGAACAGTGTGGCATTATCTAGGAAAATGGAACAGACGTGCCATAACCTTGCACTTGCACTTGTAGGTCGATACCTTAAGAGAAAACCATGAAAATGTGTTACAATATTTAAAGCAGCACTGTAAATAACATATTAGGAGTAAAACTGATCAAGTGTGATAGTTTCTACCATGAAATACGACTTCCTCAGCCTTAAAAATGTACTGCTGTGGCCAGGTACGATGGCTCACGCCTGTAATCCCGGAACTTTGGGAGGCTGAGGCAGGTAGATCACAAGGTCAAGAGATCGAGATCCTGGCCAACATGGTGAAACCCCATCTCCACTAAAAATACAAAAATTAGCTGGGTGTAGTGGCACACACGCACCTGTATTCCCAGCTTCTCAGAAAGCTGAGACAGGAGAATTGCTTGAACCTAAGAGGTTGCAGTGAGCCAAGATCATGCCACTGCACTCCAGCCTGGGCAACAGAGGAAGATTCTGTCTCAAAAAAAAAAAAAAAACTGCTACATCCCTGAAGATGGATTAATCTTGAAATTATAAAAGTCAGAAAAGAATTACTAATAGTATGATTCCATTTACCTAAAGTTTAAAAATAAAATGGAGGAGAGATCCAAGATGGCCGATTAGCAAAAGCTCAGGAATGTAGCTTCCAGTGAAAGCACAGAGAACGAGTGGATGCCGCACTTTCCGACAAATTTTTGTTGCCCACGGACCGGGAGATTCCCGGCAGAGGAGCCACACGGGTCGCCAGCGCGAGTCTTTTGGCCGGCGTGGCTGTTTTGCCGGTGCCCCAGCGCGGAGCTTCCCAGCACGGAGTATACGGGACGGACGGGCTCGACTGGTCCCAACCCCACAAGGAAAACAGCAATTGGAAGCGCTGAGGACTGAGAGTTTCACAGCAAGCACAGTGAACCCGGGAAGGTCCAGCTCTGTGGGGAACAGGCAACCAACAAAGGAAAACTAAGAAACAGAAAAACTTTATCACCAGGCGGAGAGAGATCCAAGATGGCCACGTAGCTGCAGCTCAGGATTGTAGCTCCCAGTGAAAGCGCAGAGAGCGAGTGGATGCCCACAAACTGGGAGATTCCCGGCGAAGGAGCCACATGGGTCGCCAGCGCGACTCTTTTGGCTGGCGCGGCGCTTCTCGGTGCAGAGTATACGGGACTGGGTGCCTAACTTTTAGTCAGGCGCAGCTGGTCCCATCCCCACAAGGAGAACAGCAATTGGAAGCACTGAGGACTGAGAGCAAGCACAGCTGAACCCAGGAAGGCCCAGCTCTGTGGGAAGGGGCACCCCCCGAAGGAAAACTAAGAAACAGAAAAAACTTCGTCACCAACAAGCCGGACGTCCACTCAGAGACCCAATCTAAAAGTCGACAATTACAAAGACGACAGGTGGATAAATCCACAAAAATGGGAAGAAACTAGTGCAAAAAGGCTGAGAACACCCGAAATCAGAATGCCTTTCCTCCTACAGGGGATCGCAGCTCCTCATCAGCAAGAGAACAAGGCTTGATGGAGGGTGAGTGTAAGGAACTCACAGAATCAGGCTTCAGAAGGTGGATAATAAGAAACTTCTGTGAGCTAAAAGAACATGTTCTAACCCAATGCAAAGAAACTAAGAACCTTGAAAGAAGATTTAACGAAATGCTCACGAGAATGGACAACTTAGAGAAGAATATAAGTGAATTGATGGAGCTGAAAAACACAACACGAGAACTTCACGAAGC